>JAVJGI010000003.1:29667961-29708397 GCA_035590275.1 Ibycter americanus | reverse complement strand
CGGGCTCTGGGTGGCCCTGCGTGAGCAGGGGGCTGGAGATGGTGACCTCCGGAGCTCCCCTCCAACCTCAGCCAGTCTGCGATTCTGTGGCTTTGTGAAAGTTACCATTTTTAAAGGTACTTAGAACTGTAACTGCAGCATTTACAAGGCCACCAATAATGGTGTTATTCTTGATAAAATGTACTTTGTTCACTCTGTTCCTGAGAGAGAGAAACAGGTTATTTGTTTTCTCTAAGGAAGCTGATTAATATGCCAAGCAAAACACAACATCACCAGTGGCGTGGTCCATAATAGAAGGAACACAATTGTTACAACTTCTTATTTCCTTAAGGTATGTAAAGGAAGTTGCATATGTATTTTGTCCAATATAAGTCATTATATAGAGCTGAAACTTAAGAAATAGAACAGTAAACAGAACATCCACAAAGAACAGTCTCTGGGAAGTCTTCAAATCAGAGTTACTCATGTAAAACATGAATGTGATTTTATTTTAATTCAAAGGCAAAGGGTGCAAGTTATAGAGCCAGGATCAGAGTCAAGGACAAGTCCACATGTTCTGCCTTTATCTTAAGTGAAACATGAACATGGTCAACTATGCAAACCAAGTTAAACTGAGAATCCATCAGTGATAGTTACTCTAGATTAATGAACAGACACAGAACAGAATTTGGTCCTTACACTACTATTATAGCTGGTAAGGAAAACACCAAATCTGTAACTCCTGACAGATGGCCATTTTGTGTTCTGTTCAATGCTAGTTTAGAGAACAAAATGAAATAATCTATTTATATTAGCTTTTTGGTTACCCTTACCTAAAACAATGGTTAATCTTGACAGAAAGTAACAGAGCTACTAACTGCACCTGGTAAAATTATGGATGTATTGAACTAAAGGCTCTTGAACAAAGTAAGAGTATTCGTGGTGTTACCTGTCTCAGTAACTCCTCCTGACGCATCCTAATTCGCTCCCTCTCCATCTGGATTCTCTGGAGCCTCAGCTTCTGCTGCTGCTGTTGCTGTGTGGTCAGTGCACTGGGCAAGTTCAACAGCCCTGGCTGCGGAGTCTGGGGAGGACGACTCTGCTGCGACACAGCTGTGCTGGGTGTTATTTGGTGCTGGTGATTCATGACTGTGGGAAAGAAAATAAATCATGGCTGGTTAAAGAGAATCGTACTTTAAAATAACAGAAGGCCTAGGACACATGTTGCTTGCTTACAGTACAGAGTTATTAGAATTACTGTATTTCAAATGACTGAGATAACTACTCCATCTGGCAAGATCTGGTACTAGTAATTGCTTGATAAATTATGTTTAATATTTCATATGTGTATAAAACGAATACTTATAATACAGCAAGTATTTATAGTCATCCTAGTATGTTCAACTATTTACCTAATAATATGTAGTAAATGACATGCAATTTTTTTAAACTGAAAATTTGTCTACAAATGTGTGCCTGTAATATGCAGTAAGGTAGTAAAATTGTTTTCAATCTTAACATTTTCTTTATTGACAGATCTACAATATTTTTCTGTCCAAAGGAATAGGACTTTTATCTTCCTTTTTATCTTTCACTCCTTGTTCTTACCATAAGAACAGAAATCTCAACTCAGTTCTACACTTCTCAGACCTGAACATATTTATGCTGTGCACATGTCTGACCTTGAAGGATACAGTACAGCAGCCACTGTTAGAAGTGTGCATTGAAAGAAATGGGTTGATGATTTTACAGCCTGAATCAAACGTATGATACACATACAACGCAAAATGCCGAACTTAACTCACTCTGCCAGATCCAAGTTAAAAAATTTTTTGAAAGGTTGACTTCACGCTAGCCACCTTTCTGCCAAATCAGGTCTTGTCTTGTCATTCTTCAACTGGAGTAACGCAGGTACACAGGCATTAAGCCAGCATCAACTTTGCCTTGCTTTGTTTGACAGAAATATTTACAAGTGCTCACATCAGATCTGAATCAAGCTTTTCCTTCTGGGTGATTCCGTATCACACAGGTCCAGCATGTAAAGACTGTGGAACCATTTGAGAGTGCAGCTGCATGATATTTTAGCTTCAGTGGCAAATCCAGCTCAAGAAATAATTCAAGTTAAAAGCAGTCCTGCAGCAATACAACCTTCTCACGGATTTAGTTTGTGTGGTCCACAAACAGCTGTATCCACACAAATGACATTATGCTTCCACATGAAACCAGAGTGTTGCTGTTTATCACTTCTTCCACGCCCAGCTGCTTGCTCCTGCCCATATGCTACCCTTTCACTGAACTGGCAAAAGCATTTTTGTGGCCACACAACAAACTAAAAATTGCCTGAGGATAAAAAGAAGGTATTTCCTGTCTAGATCAGTTCCCAGCAAAAGTAACTGGGTAGCCATGAAACTGCTTATGTGCAACCAATGTAGGAGCCCAGGTGGGAAAAACAAGCTAGTTGCAGGAAAGATGGACTAAAGCTAGCACTGAACAGTAATGTTTCAGTGGTAAAAAACCAGAAAGGCTAGCAAGCTGCAGTGCTGAGAGGGGAAAGGCAGGAATGGGAGCTGGGTGCTGAAATCAAACCACTTTCATAACAGGAAAACAATATATGGAACCACGTTTTAAGATGCAGTGAACCTAGCCTTATTCACATTAAAATAAGTAAGAAATATTGTAAGTACATTTATACAAATTATACTAGTGTAAACCTGCTGTTAAAGTGCAGGACCATAAGCACTTAGGCAGGAGAAATTTAACTCTTCTCATTTGTGTAAGCATGTGCTTAAATTTTTGGCATGTTGATGGTTGAGTGAAGAGAACAACCATGCTAAGAATGCAGGCTGGCTGAAGGATTATCACAACAAACTAAGTTCTCCATAAGAAAATTGCTTTCATCTAAGCAGCACATGCAAATGATAGAACCAGGCAAAGTTAAGTAAAAATTAATAGCCTGCACGGTGCTGGGATATGCTCAGGGCTAGGGCATGAGTTGTAGTACTATTTGTCATGGCTATTTGTTGCCTTTGCTATATAAAATACTCCCTTCTTCATCAGCTGATCTGTACCCATGTTGTATCGCAGCTGAAATTATACATACAAGAAGGCAATGAACAAGACAGTATGAAAATGCTGAGGAATACTTCTCCCTGAGCTATGGTCCCCAATAACCCTCCAAGTCATTTCTTTTCAAGGGGACATACAGAATATTTTAGTGTTTCTTGGAGTAAATTACTTTTCTCTCAAGTAATACTATCCATTGTTATGTACTATCAAGAAACTATAGGAAGCTCAGTACAAAAGTAAAGTAAGCATTCCCACACCTTGTACAGGAATTACATCACACTGAATCTTCCACAAGTCAAGTATGCCGTAAGTATGTGATCATGTTTCTAAGAAACAACAAAAATCCATTCTACTTCCAAAAATTTGTTTACATCACCTGGGTTTGATAAAGCTACAGCTATGGCAAAGTTTTACAAGTTTCAGCACAGGCAAAGGAGTAGGTAGGAGCCATCCCCAGCCAATTTCACCACCTGCATTATTTGGCTTTGCTTCTCTTTCAGCCAGTGCCTTTCTCCTGAGAGGTTCTTAGGTCTAAACCTCTCGACAATGGTCCACAGAAAAACAGATCTGTTCAAAATTACCACTCACTGGAATGGCTTTTAAAGAATCATTGATTTGGGTCATAGAGAGAAACTTACTGAAGGTCATTTGAACCTGCTGACACCACATTTTTCTCCAGCATAAACTGCTTCAAGAAAAAATGAGATTCAGGTAACTCTCCATTCTGCTTGAATACCAGACACCTAACTCCATAGCAGCCCAAACTGCTCAGAAACTCAGAAACATTAAGTGTAGAGGAGTCATGAATCTGTGCTTTCAAACAAGTACAGATAGTTTTGTCAAGGTATCTGGATAGAGGATGTTTATGATAAAGCCTAACTTAAAATGGAGCATTAAATTGATATGGTGATAAAATCAATTTTGTTTTTTTAATATCGTTCAAAACCAGTTTATGAATACACAGACGCTAAGGCCCAGGTTTTGATCCTACCAACTGCGTAACAGCATTGTTCCACTTCAATTATCCTTGAGTGCAATCACAATGATGTCCCATAAGCAAATCTAGGATGTGTGGTCTACTTTTGTGATGTCAAATGTAGATTTTGGGCATGTGCACGCATACATGTAATGCACGTTAAGTTAATCTAACCAAATAGTCACTAGAAATCAAGATTAAGTTAATTTAGATTTGGTTAATACAAATATTAACTGGAAATAAAACCAGTATAAAACACAAGACTGTTAGGCAATTATTTTTTAATATCTATTACAGAAAACAAAATGAAACCAAGAACTGGGGCATTCTCAGCGCTTCCCACAACAACTGCTGCATTCAGCTGCCCTAAAAATATATCCTAAGTGTCAAAATGTTGCATGTACAGTAATAAAACAGCTGACTCCGGGAACCAGCTGAAGAGTAATTAAATCATGGCAGATTTGCAAGTACTCTTGTGCATTGGTTCCACTGAAAGGCACTGAAATCATTATGAACAAGCCTTCAGTTAATGTATTAAGGTTTAGGGTTTTTCTATACCAGCCATTCACATGTGACAGCACACAGAACGTGTCCTCTGCAAAACAGCCTGACCCAAATGGTCCTCCAGACTTTTGGCAAGCACTGCCCATCACCTTCCTGGGGGCTACCAAAGCCTAGGCCATATGAAATGCAGCATATAATCTCCAGTTTGAAATACTCCCACAGGCTAAACCACAAGGCCCAAGACATGCTGTGCATGGAAGATGAAGTGCTTTCTCCTTTCCCCCTTGGACAACAGCCACCACTGCCACTTTCCTCAGCAGTTCTTGGCCCGTGTTAGGTGATCTGGGCACTAAAAAACTCCACAGTTTGTGCACTAGCAAATACCCATAGACAGCACATAAATCCTTCATGTGTGTCATGTTTCCCTGCTTGCTCAGTTCCCTGTCATCCTCATGCTTGTGCAGGAAACCATCTGACTCACTGGCTCCACACTGACAGAAATTCTTGAGTTTGAGGCTGTGTGTGAACATGCACACATACTTGCTTGCCTGCAACTGGGGTGTCACATTGAGCAACACATTTTCCAGGACAAGAGAGGGGTGCAGAATGTACTCCTGAGGAGGCAGAGTACAAGAAAAACGTTCAAAAAGCTTTATCTTCATATTGCTGATTCTGTGTTTGCAGAGTACCGTCTAGCACACCTGCAGAAGAGCACCGCTGCTGCAGCTGTGCTAGACAATACTCTGCAAACACAGAATCAGCAATATAAAGATCTCACTTTCTATACAGAACTAATCATGGAAGGTAACGATGAGAAAATGGCGGGAAGATTTTATCATCTCATTGGGAAAAGTGTAAAAGAACGAACCGGACAGTATTACCAGGAATAATCCCCAAAAGTAATATAGAGATGGTTACTTACGGATAATCTTACATACATGAGAAGTCCCTGATTCAAGACAAGAAGCATTCATAGAAAGCATGACTGTGGCTCTCAGGAAAAGAATATAACTGATGGCAAAATGTCTTCAAGTTCTAGGGAAAATCCAGCTGAAACATCCAGGAAAAGGAAGAAAACAGTAACAGCCAGGAGTGGTAAACAAGTATATCAGCTCCAGCTAAAGGAGCTATCATTAAGAAAGAGACAGGCTGACTGAGACAGTAGTCTCCTAAGCACAGGAAGACAGTGATGAAAATTCCCAGATTGTATACAACAGTCAGAAGACTGTGAGGAACAGAACCACTTTAAAATTTTTGGTGCCAGAGATACCCTTGAGCATCCCATACTGTTGTGTAAACATAGCGATTGTCAGTCATTTTCAGTGGAGAAGTCTGCAATTGCACAAAGCAAGTCCAGTTCTTCTGATATTCAGTAATTCAAAGACACAGTATGGGCTCCTGATCTATCCAAGACAAAAGTTCTTCCTGTTCATGATGCTAAGAATAGCATCCAGCGTTGATATCCTCCACATAAGCCAGGAGTGAAACACAGCAAATTTTCAAAGCATTAACAATATGGTTTGTTCAGAGTGCAGATTAGTTTTATGACTTAATGCAGATCAGTATCAGATGCGCTGATCAGGAACAGGTTAGTGCTGCACTGTATCCTGGGGCCAGTCTGGACCTAGAAGCAGCTTTACTACCTGTAGGTGGTGCAAAGCCCACACTAATAAATTATTTTGGACTTTGTGGAAAGCGTGCAGGCATATCTAAACCATCTTTTGCAACATGCTTCCAGACTCGGGTGTTCTGGAGAGCATAGCACAGAGATGCTAGCGTGTCATTCAATGTGACTTCTCCAGAGGCACACAGATGTCATTCAATTCCCAAATTAAGTCTCCTGGAAGCCACAGACTGCAGTGCAGAGGCACCCACTTCATTTTATGGAAGTGTATCCACCAGCTTTGAAAGGCTCACTGTCAGACCTGGGCTAGGTCTTCGTACAATTTCAGATTTGGGGTTCTCTGCATAATGTTCTCAAGATAAAGATGACTATACTACCGGAATGCAGACAAGCTTATACTGAAAACTGCAGCTTCCTACATCAACAGCTATTCTCCCTGAGAAATTCTGACCCAAGAAAATCAGAAGACCTACAGAGCTGTCCAGGCCAAAGAACATAAAGTCTACCAATGATAAATGATCTTTCCATGTTCCCTGCAAACCTAGTGGCAGCTGGAACTTGAGAAAAATGACGCACAGAAAGGAAATGTGGTGATGCTACACACAAAGCCAGAGGCACAGAGACAGGCACTGGCAGTAGTAATGCGAAACGCACAGCATGCGTAATCCTCCTAAACAAACTATCAGCCCAGAAATCCTGCAGTTTAGCAGAGCAGTTAAAGCTACTGAATGATGCTTCAGAAAACCTAATGCAGTAGTGCTGCACAAGCTGCAATCAAAAGCATTTGCCACTGGAGTTCTGACAGTCAGGGGAAAGGGACTTGGTGAACTGAATGATTCCACTAGGAAAACAGCTGGCTCCAAGGCTTTGAGATGTTTAGCAGAAATCTGCACATACTGTACAGCATGCACAAGTACACAAAGCAAATCCAACAATTTGGGACTTACTGGCCACAGGTGGTTCAATATAGTGCAAATGTGCAGTAAGTCCATTCACAGTTTTTGAAAATTGCAGTTGCCCTGCTACGCTGGATTGGGCCCCCACCAGCCAGCAACTAAGCCCCTACACGGGCAGTCACTCAATTCCTCCCCCCCCCAGCAGGATGGGGGAGAGAACTGGAAAAGCAAAAGTGAGAAAAACTTGTGGGCTGAGGTAAAGACAGTTTAGTAAGTAAGGCAAAGCTGCACACACAAGTAAAATAATTTATTCATGACTCCCCATCAGCAGGCAGATGTTGCCCGCTTCCCGGAAAGCAGGTACTCAGCACATGTAAGGGTTACTTGGGAAGACAAATGCTGCATCCACAAACATGTGCCCCTGCTCCTCCTTTCCTCGGCCTTTTATTGCTGAGCACAGCATCATATGGTATGGAATATCCCCTTAGGTAATTCAGATCAGCTGTCTCAGCAGTGTCACCTCCCCATTTCTTGTGAATCCTCAGCCTACAGGCAGTCTGGAGGGGAACCAGTGAGAAAAACAGAAAGCCTCAACACTCCGCAAGCTCTGCTCAGGCACAGCGAAAACACTGGTGTGTTATCAACACTGGTTTAATCACAAGTCCAAAACACAGCAACCGAATGATTTTCCTCTTTTTTCTCTATTCCCTCCCCCCCTCCTTATTTTCTATGCACCACACTATGTGTAACGTCAGGTACATTTTATCCTGCAATGCTATCCACTTGGGCTAAATGAGCATCCAGGCAGAACTGCAGTCTCCCCCAAAAAAGTGCGAAAAAGTATGATATAGCTAGGATATAGCTATCACAGGACCAAGACTTTTCACTGCTTTTGCATTGTCCACTGTGTGAGTTCTCCAAACAACAATAAATAAAAAAAAGAAATAAACAGTAATTTGCTTTTCTTAAGGGTAGAGCTACAGTGATACGCAAAGGGAAAAGAGAAAAATACAGTACTTGGAACACCTGTAAGCATGTCTGATATTGTCTAGATTTCAATTATTAGTGAATCTTTAAATATACTAGTTGGAATGAAAAGAATCCCAACAATGGAAAAACTATCCCTGTGGTATCTGTCCCCAGTTTCAGCTGGGAGCGAGTTAATTTTCTTCTCAGTAGCTGGTACAGCGCTGTGTTTGGATTTGGTGGGAGAACAATGCCGATGGCACAGGGAGGGTTTTGGTTGTTGCTGGGTGATGTTTATACTAAGTCAAGGACTTCTTGGTTTCTCAGGCCCTGCCAGGGAGAGGGCTGGAGGGGCACAGGGAATTGGAAGGGGACACAGCCAGGACAGCTGACCTGAACTGGCCAGAGGGATACCCCATACCGTATGACATCATGGTGAGTATATAAACTGGGGGAAGAAGAAGGAAGAAGGGGACTGTTGGCATTATGGCCTTTGTCTTCCCAAGTCACCGTTACGCGGGATGGAGCTCTGCTGTCTTGGGGATGGCTGAACACCCGCCTGCCCATGGGAATGGTGACTGAATTTCTTGCTTTGCTTCACTTTGCTTGCACACATGGCTTTTGCTTTACCTGTTGAACTGTCTTCATCTCAGCCCATGAGTTTTCTCACTTTTACTCTTCTGATCTTCTTCCCCCACCCCACTGTGGGGGGAGTGAGCCAGCAGCTGCCTGGGGCTTAGTCACCAGCCAGGGTTAAACCATGGCAGGTATCTACATAAGCTTAGATTGAGGAAAGTCTTCTACCTAACTTCTTTTCCTGGAACTAGTCAACCAAACCAGAGCTGAACTCCTGTACTGAATAGTTCAGTAACATTCTTTTTGAAGATAGCTGATAACTCTTTGTCACTAAAGGTCTGAATGAGCCCAGTGAAGCCAAAGGAAAGTCTTGTGTCAACTACAGTGAGCAACTTAACAATACAACAGTCTACAAATCTTTGTTCCTTTATGATATAACCATATGGCACATTTGTTGTGCTATTTACGCAATTTTATTAATGCCTGCTATTATTTACATTTTAATTCTGAATTTGTATTTGAATGCTATAGGAACATAATGGGAGTTTGGGTTAAAAAAGAAAACACTGCAGTTCATGCTACAACTAGCTTACCCAATATGAATACTGATTTCAGTACAATGACACTCATCTAACACATCATTGACATTTTAACAACTCTTTTCAACCTGTGGTCTGGGGAGCTTTAGGACCTCGGGACTGGTTTTGAGAGGTCAAAAGGTAACTATGGAAAAATCAACTGGTCTTCAGTAAGTTTAAATTCACTAGGCAGGGTTTGGCACTAACAGCATTAACATTTCTATGGTTCTGCAAACAAAGGAAAAATATAAAAAGCTCAAATTACCACTCTATGATAAAGGAAACTGGATATAATACAGCAGGTGAAAAGTATTCACCATTCTAGCAGACACACTCAGGGTGGCCTTGAATTCAGTTCTCCTGGGGAAAAACAAACTTATTTTGCACAAAATGAAGCAAGTCTCTTCAATAAACAGCTATTACACAATTTTCCAGCTCAAATGAGAACAAGGAAAAATATGGAGCTAAGTTCCAAACCTGGACTATGCAGCCACACTTCAATTGCAGTCCATGGAATTACAGCTATTTAGTTCACATTTCAAGTTAGACCTATGTAATTTTCTTTTTCCAGTTAATGAAAAATAAAAAAAAATCCTTTTATTGCTCTTGATTACTTTTAAATTAATAATGATATTCTAGTGAATTAGGTTTTCTGACATTGTAGGAGACCTTTTTGTTGATGACTTTGTTGGATATATACTAAGCAAGGATTACTTTGTGGGCAAAAGACTCTGCAAGTTGCAGAAGCCAAAACATGCAAGCATAAATTGCTTCTGACATATGCGTTGAACTGATTGTACCAACTTTTATTATTTTACTGTCAGTAGTGTCTGGATGCAACTGTGGATCTTTTTCTCTACTCCCTTTACAGGCAGCCCAGAGCCTAATTCATATGAACCCGCCAGCATCAGGTGTCACGCAACACAGTCTGATGAAAAACAAATGTCTACAGAGGTTAAAAAAAAAAAAAAAAGAACGAACCCAGCCATATTACAGTTTTGACTTAGTCACGACACTGTGAAGAAAAAAAAAGACTAGGCTCCCCTCCTTTTCTCTCTCTGCTTCTGTCAACAAAGAACTGCTTGTTTCACTTATTTCCCAGAAACAGCATTAGCCTTCCAACAAGGTCAGCAAAAAATACTGCTTTTCAGTTCTGGTGCATTTTGTTCCAAAAATCTGTAAAGTATTAAACCAAGAAGTTGTACTATCCCAGTGCACAGAGACTCCTTTATTCAGATTTCTGGGCTGAAAATAGTTATACAGAAATTTCTCAACAGTTTCAACTGTTATGTTAAGTTCTGTGATATTCATATTTAACTAATCTTTCCTGTCTTCAATGATTCAAGCTTAAAAAAAAACCAAACAAACCACCTGCAGGTGCAGCATCAAAGCTATGATTTAGCAGGAAGTTATTTAAAAGATTAGAGATTTACTCTGTAAGCACTTCTAACATTACATCAATAACAACAAATAAGGCAGGGACTGCTTGACTGGAGAGACAGCTTTAATGCTAATGACCAATTACTGATGACTACTATTTAAATTATTTATTAAATTATTTTTACTTTTTTTTCATGCAATCTTCAGCTTTTGCATTTTATTGACTTTGGAACTATGAAAATGACACTCCACTCTTGTAGTGGCACATGTCTGGATTACTGACCATGAAGGGAAATGCTTAGACCAACAGGAATTCCTTTGTTAAAGTAAAAATTACTAATTTTGAAACAATACCAACATCTCTTGAACATATCAACCTTTAACATTTCAGATTTACTAGACAGTCAGCTGCTGGTTTAAAGGCATATGTCCTTTGAGATATTTGGATTTAATTTACCTGACACTGAAGTTGATTCCCTTTAGTCTCTGGAACTAGTAGCCACTGTCCTTAAAACATAAATAAATTACTCCATTTGAAATGTGCCTGATAAATTACTTCTTAGAGGTTTTAATTGCAAATAACAAAAAAAAAAAAAAATCCTCATTCTTTTCCAGAGCTGTGTCATAAAACTCTCATTTCCACAGAACATGCAGGTCCTCTACAATGCTTTCAGCTCTCCTCTAAGTATTATCTCATTAACCAGAAGCAGATGCCAAAATTATTCACACTGACCACAACTGAATTGTGTCCACTTCTTTCAGGATATCCAGTAATTAAAAATGACCTGGAACAGGAAGCCTTTCCACTGTGCAGGTGGTGTAAGGGTATGGGCTACACTGAGGGAAAAACAGGCTCCTCTCAATGTTACATATTTGCAGCCAATGCAAACCAAGTCTTGCAAAATATAGACCATTTAATGTATGTTAGTTATCACTAAAACACATACCACCTGTTCTTAAACACTTTGGGAGTTTCTGTTTTATTATCTCCAGAGGTTCATTTTGACACTGTAACCAAAACAGCATTTTATCATCCTCAAACAATAGTAGCTACACCTCTTTTATCGTGGCAGGATATGGAAACTTTGGTTCATGTGTTTATTGCTCTTAGACAGGATTATTGCATTGTTTTATTGGTTGGATTTCCTGACTGATTAAAAAAAAATGAAAGCAGAGGGCAAAGTGCCATAACTCCCAGTTGTATCCAGGCTCAATTAAATTATCCTTAGCAATACAGCTGAAAGTTAAACTTTTTAGATCCACGGATGAATTTCTGTAACACAAACAGTTGTCAGTGCAAGAGGCTCTTCACATTAAATTCTACTGCATAATACATAATGTCTTTCACCTTAGAGAACCAGTGTATTTAACAGTTAAAACCATCCTGCTTGCATCAGTTGGGTCACGCCTGCCGCTGGATCTTGATAGAGTAAGTTTCTAAGGTATGGAGCTTTCTCTTTTTTAGTGGCGGGGAATAATCAAATAGTTCTTCATCTGGAGTTTGACAGAGTAAGTTAATATGGTTGAACTCACAGGATCAGTGCATACACTGACCGTAAACAAATTAACATTGGGCTTTCCACTGTTTTATGCCTGAACTGCTTCATCTATAAAATGGAGATAAATATTACCAGCTTCTACCACAGATGTGCTGTGCTGTTTTCCTTTTCTTGTACTCTGTATCTACACACGATCTGATCAGGTGAAAGTGCAGGTGTCGAGTGCAAATGAAAGTCTATGTAGTACCCTGCTCCCTCTGCCAGAAATTGTTTGCTTCTCTTTAGCGTGTTATTACATGTGCTGAAACTCCACCACTTGCTGCTGACCACACAATACCAGTTGTGTTTATGGTCCCAGCCTCCCACCTCACAAAAGCATGAGAACTGCACTGGGACACTCTAACCTGCCACAAAGGTTTTTGACAGGTGACTGCATAAAGCCCTCAGCACCTGGTTTGACCTCATAGCGGACTGCTTTGAGCAGGAGGTTAGGTTAGAGACCTCCCAAGGCTCCTTCCCACCTGAATTACTCTGTGATGGCTACAACCTTAAATTTTGCAAGGCCCCAACCCTCAGCCACATGCAGAAACTTATCCAGCTTCTTTCTTTACCTCAGAATAGGCATCCTTACTGTCGCAAGTTCATAACATCATTAATTATCTTCCAGCAGCTGTCCCTCAATTCAGGACATCTGAATGAGTTCAGTTTCTTGTAACACCCCTTTGAGGATGCCACTAGCAGATAACTGATAAAAAAACAGCAGTACAGAGATAAATTAAAACAGTCTGCTCCAGATACATATACAGCACGGGAACACTGGAAACCTCAGGAACTGTAACATAATTACGTAACATTAACATGCTCACATCTTTATAATCTTTTTTCCTGCAAATTTACACATTAATGAATTCACCTTGACAGAACCTGAGGGAACATATAGTTACGAGGTATTATGTAAGTGTTCAGAATTAAGAGTGATCTGGGTACATTTTGTGAAGGCAGGATTAGCTGGGCCAGTAGACACTATGCATCAAGATAATACTTTACAAGTCATGAAATTATCACATTATCAATCATCATCACAGAACAGCCCAGGTTGGAAGGGACCTTGAAAGATCATCTTGTCCAAACTTACATGGAAAATCATAGATTATGGGGGGAAAAAACAGACAGGGTAAGGGAAGATGGCTCAGCTCTCATGCATAAGGGTTCTACACAAACATAGCTCTGCTCATCTCTTTGCTTCAGTCCTTGTCACTTCTTCCCTGACCGCCAGCTGATACACGATTGCAGCTTTTAAAAGCCTTTCCACCCATCAATTCCATTTCCATACAAAATGTGTTGAGTCACACAAGTTCTCTTGTGTACCAGAAGTGGAAAATGCAAAGTGGTAAAACCAGGTATGCGCTTCTGTTATTGCTGATGCTGGATGGTCCATTGTCAAGTGAGACATGAAGATGACACTGGTAGTCGGGGACCAGGGAGCATCTGGGACATTCACCCAGGACTTCGGTGAGTTTAGTTAGAGCAAACACACTTTTTAACCACAGTTTCTAGTTAGATAAATTGAAAGCCCCTATCCATGCCCAAATAAACTCAAAGGCATTTTGTGAAGTGACAGAGTGCCCAAAACTCTCAAACCACCAAACTCTGGGCACTACTTAACATACAGCTTAATCACTCACACAGGACCTAAAATGACTGCCTTGCAGTCTGCAGCTGGTATGTGTTGTGAGGTCTAAATTCTACAACTGACTGTACCATATCGCCACTTTGCCCAGAAGGTCTTCTGAGTTTTTTTTGCAGATAGAGTCTGTTCCTTAAAAAGCTCATAGGAAAAGAACTCGCACATATAAATTCAAGCTAATTTATATAGAAAACATAAATACTATCAGAAGGTTTTATTATGTCACAGTAAGTTGCAAACTGTTAAACTTTAAAAACATTAAAATGAAGACCAGATTGCGCTCACCAACTGGATGAAGAGTACAATCACACAAGAAATCTCTTTTAAAGAGTTCGAAGCAAGCAGGATGAAAATAACAATGGTTTTGAGTGTTGCATAATGTAAAGGACTACAAAACAAGCAACATTTAATTAAAAATTGTTGCAGAAGAAACTCTTATAAGGATCTGATTTTTTTTTCCCCTAGATCTTGCTACACATAGGCAAAAACTCTCCAACCCAATCTTCTTACACCAGTGACTGCCATTAAGGCAGAACAGCTTCCCTAGCTTGGACTTAGGCACTTCCAGAGAACAATTTAGCCATTTAAGTCAGGCAGTAGTTTGACCATTAGCTTAGGTGAACTACAACTGCTCTCTCCTTCCTTTCATTCACTGTAAGACCATGGAGCTCCATCTCCTAATTGAGAGACCTAGGTTAGATGCCTAAAATAAGGGTGTACAGATACCCCTCCTTCCACATACGGTCTTTGATTCTACCACAGCAACAGAGTTGATTGGCAATAGATAGTTAAAACTTTATCAATCAGCTGAAAAAGACTATGTTTCAGTATGGGCAGAAAACTAATACATGCGCAGATTCAGCACCGGAGTAAACGGGATTTATGAAGTACTTGGGAAGATGCAAGAAATAACCATGTTTCTGGCTGTCTTCAGTCAGAGGCTGCTCGTTTTCCCTGCTGCATTCCAACAAAATAGTACATAGTTACAAGATTCCTGTCAATGGTGTCCTTTCCTTAGTATATCCATCCACAGACTGTCTTAGAACAACAACAAAGGTAAAATACTTAGAAAAAGCAGACTGAACAAGTCTGAATATATGCTGCAACAACATGCTTTCAATCTCTGGGACAAATTTCTCTTTTCATTCATGAAGCTTCATTGAATTTGGTGGTGGTGTGTTAATGAGCATAGAAATGAGCCTAGCATGTATAAGTCTTCTGTAAATTTAAGATGTATCAAAGCAAGAAATATCTTCAGATGCCTTTGTTATGTAACATTTTAAAAGCAATACTTTAAATGTTAGTGAGAAAACTAACACTGCTAAAGTTAGAAGAAAACTAAGTAAGTGTAGCTCATAAACAGACAACATAAAAACCACAGACAGAAAAAAGGTTGGAAAATACAGCAAATTTTTTAAGGTGTGTCTACTAATTTCAATCAGTTTTCACTATACATTTCTCTATGTCTCAAGCATAGGCATACTATGGTTTGGTATCACTTAGTCACACTGTGCTTTTGACAGAATGTTTACAAGTGCCTTTGTACACTTCCCGGCAAATATTGCTGAAAGGAGTTCATAAACCAAAGTAACAAGCTGTACAGAACAGACCATATTTTCCATCTCTTCATAAGCAGCACAGCAAGGAAAACACATGTGTTAGTAATTGGAAGTGCAGACCAGTATGCAGACCTGGAATACTTAAATCCTTTTCTTTCAAGTGGCACATCTTCAAAAGAAAAACTTCTGTTAATTCCCACAGTACCAAAAAATGCTAAGGCAAAAAACAGATGCATAGACTTCATTTGCTAAAAAGTTACAAAATTACGGCCAGAATAATATCTTAACTTGGAATCCAGTCTCTATTTCTTCTCTGATGTCTGTAAGATGTTAGCACAATCACTTCTGGCTTAGAGGTCTGACTGACAGACCAACAAATTGCACACTTCAATGTCTGAGCAGACTCCAGAAAGCAGCTTTAGCAGTAGCACTGCTAGCATCACAAAAGAGCAGGAAGACCTCCCTTTTGGCCAAGATAATTTCAAAACAAGAGATGTTTTACGTCAGTACTGGAAACTGCACTCACATGTATTTTAAACTGTCACATGAAGTATTCAGAGGCTACTGTATTCTGTTCAGCTTATTGCTATCTTGCAGTTTGTGTGTGTATATATATCTACACACACACACACAGAGTTTCTACATTAAACCTTTTTAAATGCATTTTTAAACAAAATAGTGTCACACTTGATGTGTTCAAACAGGTGGACTGGGAAATCAGGGACTGCGATGCTGAATTTAATAATAAGGTGCTGAAAGCGCTACTCAGCTGTGCAAACAAATTTACTTGCTCTCAACGTGTCACAGCATGCCTTTTGAAAGCCACCAGAATGAGAAAAAGTTCACCAAAACCTACTGACAAAATATTTTCTTGATTAAATAAATACGGACACTGTGGAAATTTTTACACATTGCTTGTAGTGGGCTAAAGTTTAGAAAATTCAGTCACAGATCTGAACCACTAAGCTAAGCATTGTATAAATACCTACCAAAAGTAGAACCTCATCTATAAATGTGAAGGGTACTGAATGAAATACAGTCTGTGTTTGATATGACAGATTTTGAAGTTTGTGGAAGTGCCCCTGTTGACCACCTGAAGTCCCTTCAAGAACAGACTGTTAACTGAGTATGCTTTTATTTTAATCCTTTGTATCCCAAGAAAGACCATTCTCTAAAATTCAGTATACATGTATTTCAGTACGGGATTTGGTTTTGATTCACTTCCATTGTCAAACTGAGGGAAAAAGCTTGCCGTACACTGTCCTTATTTATGGTACCTCCTTTGTTTTTTAATTAGAAAGTAACATGTGTCAACATAAGCTGAGGAGCTAGTATGAACAAAAAACCCCACTGTCCTATTCTTACCTCTTGGCCATTTTGGAATTGCTATAAACAGACTGACCTAAACGCAGCTGTGGTTTGAAGCAACACGCGCAGAGCAGTTGTTAGTTTTACCATGTAGTACAACACGCTGCAGTATACCCTAACCTGCCAGATTTTACTCAGGTTTCTTCTTCACATATATACTCTCCTGATAACATTTGCTACTGTCCACTAAATCACACAGCATAGCCCCACACCTTTTACTGAATATATTCAAGCAGGACAGTTGTTGAGAGAAAGGTATCAGAAAGAAATGAAGTTCATTACCTCAGGGGACAGCCTAGGTGTTTATTAGAAATTTAAGACAAAAGTATTGTATACTGCATTACTGCTATTGGTGACTACTGGCAGGCAAACGTTCACGTTCCAAGAAAATGGTAAAGACACAGCCCTGATGAACCACACTGCAAATGAATAATAATGAAATCATGAGACCAACTTATCAAAAATTAACCTGAACAAGAATCTGGTCTGTGTTTTTAAGACTACCTGTTTGACATAGTTTTGTGATCTTTAGCCTGTAAGCTGACCTATCTGTTCCTCGTTTTCTTGAGTGGTAGAAAAGTTAAAGCTGCAGAAGGGAAATATTAGGGATTATTCGTAATTCTCAATTACACATGAAAATGTTTTCTTCCATTTACATCTTCTCTTTAAAATTTTCAGAGTTTTCAAAGCTTTATTTTCATTAAGGCTCCTATCTGGCAAAATCAGAGGAATGTAGATCAATGCTTAAACTTAAGCCTGAAGTGATAAGGAGGACCAGCAATGAAACCACACCATTTATAGAAAGTCTTTAGGTAATTCATACTGCAAAACAGACTTCTTAGTATTTTGCAAGTAATTTCCAGTGCAGAACCTAGCTATGCAAACCACCCCACCAACACCACCACCCCAAACAAACAAGCAAGCCAAGCAAACCAGCTACAATATCTGACCTGAAGAAACACAGGAAAGACTGGAGACTGATCACCTAACAGCACTTTGCACAGTAAGCTTTGGAAATTATACGGTGGGCTTGTAGAGGCTTTATACTACCTCTGAATGAAAAAGCACAGAAAGCGCTTATTTTTCTATGTTCAATACTACATCAAAAATTGGTCACAGAGGCTCTAAAATAAAATGCATGAGATGTTAGAACTTCACCTCAAACAGTACAAATTCACTTGCTGCCAACTCTACAGAGGGAAAAACAAGAAAAGGAAGTGGAGAACATTAGGCCTGATAACAGAATAGAGCTACCCATCTTGAAGCAAAAATTACTGTGGCAAACAGATTAGCAAAAGGTGGCTCTCCTCTCTCCTTTGTATTTTCATCAGAGAGATGACATCCAGTACTCACCAAGATTTGGCTGAGACATTGCCATGGACCTCTGTGGTATTGGTGTGGAAGCAGCTGCAGGATGGTGGCTCATGTGATTCAGCGGTTGGTTCACAGTTTTTCGAGGATCTTGCCATGTTGTAATTTTTTCTATGTGACTGAGAAAGAAAAGATAAACCACAACATTAACACAAAATATCCGAATATATTATATACATGGTTAGCAATAATGTCACCAAAATTTCATTTGCTTTTCTTATCCCACGTTTTTCTACCCTCCTCATCTCACCCTAACCCATTTGAAATTATCTATCATCTTGTCATTTATTTTTTCTTCTGATCTTCTGCCCCTGCTATTCTAACTTTTTATGCACCACTGTTGAATAATTACTTCTACCTGAACAACTGGTGAATTCTATTACGATACTGAAAATCTGTAATACATACGCATCTTCCAAATTATTTAATTTTACAAAAGTTATTTACTCTTATCCTACTAGTCTTTTTCTACACACTGAAATATATGACCATTCTTCACTCAGCAATATAAGGTCATTCTGCTGAGTTTTGAAAAGACAAGTGTTTGTCTTGCCAAATCCAACTGCTCTGTTCCTTACCACACCATGGAAACTAGTCTGTCTATATGCCTCCAACAATATCAGAATATATTCTCGTTACAAAAAGGGACAGATTATGTCCTCATGACTTATGCATGATGACCGATTTCTCTGTAAAGGCACTAACAGTTTTTATTGCAATGTAGTCAATGTAGGTCAACAATGTATCTACTGCTCTAGTATGTAAACACTCATTACCCTGAAAGCAATGGAGTAGTGCAGAAATCTGCATCAGATTTTACAGTGAGATAACTATAAAGTGTGACCTCTGTACAATATTTTTGCCACAGAATACAGTGGTGAAGGAACTGTGATTTTGTTGCAACTGAAGGTTTTCACTGAATGTATCAGTTTTGAAAGAAACTTACCAGGACAAGGATTTTAAGGATCAGCATGTAATTCTATTTGAAACAAGAAAAGAAAAAGGAACTATCTTAAAGCAATCAATAGTCTGGTATGTATCTAGGGATTACCTGGTTCCGTGTCCAGCCTTCACCCAACTGACTAACCAGGCCCTTGATTACTGGCTGGACTTGGATGGCTTTTCCTCTACTAGTTTTTTGTTAGAAAACTTAACATGTTCTTCTTAAAAACTTTTAAAGAAGGATGAAAATTTAAATATTCTCTGTCTCGAAAAATCATTCCAATACACCTTTCGTAAAAGCACAGTCCAACATCATCTTTACTGAACTCATCATTGAGTTCATTTACTGAACTCATCAACTCATCATTGTTCCTTTCACCTGCATTATTAGCACTGCCATTACTGCTGTAACTACTCCACACTTACAGACTCAGCTGATCACCAGCACTATTTCACAAGCAAGCTTCCATCTACTGTGATGTTACCACATCCAAACTCTTTACAGTAAGTCTCTGGTATTACCAAAAATAACGTGACTTACTATATGTGGGTCTTACCCTTTTAACTGCGCACAGATTCAGAGCATTGCAGATATTCAGGAAAGAACACAGTAGCAGGAACGCTTGGTAGCAGTCTATGACAATAACTATGAATTTTTTTGTCTTGCACTTTTAATACAGCATCATTGGGTTTATTGAAACTGTAAAAAATTTCAAATCATATAGGGCTTAGGTAACAGACGTCACTAAAAGTATTCTTCAGCAATAGCGTTTATATAGTGCTGACAGTAAACATTATCATCAGCTCAGCAAAATCTTGTCCAATTAATGACTTTGGAAAAAACTTTTTAAGAACAGTACTATGTTAATATTATCCTCAATATACTTTAAATTCCAGAGTCAAACAATAATAACTCTTTCAGGAACACATTTGGCATAAACACTTCCTGTTGAAACACTTGATTTCTGATCACTAAATTAGGATGAAATGAGCTGTAGTTCTGTAAAGAAGCTTCTTTCCACATTGTGCCATGAGATAATTCTCCATCCCTTTCTTGTTTTAAAATATGCCCACTTAAAATGTCCTGCCTACAAAGGACTACAAAGAAGAGCTCTGCCATTTATTCTCCTTGGAGTTATGTGTCTTTTCTTGGTTATCGACATAGTGAGGCAGTCAGCACTAATCCAAGGCAGTGAGCATTAAGTCAGCACAAAACACGAAGAAACACATAACCTAGAATCAATAAACAAAGGTGTATTGTGTAAATTAGTATCTTTCTAGGATGTAACTTTACTGCCTTGTAGATTTCCTCCTTTTTCATTTGAAATAAGACCTGTAAATTAAAAATATTCAAGCAAGTTTTAATAAATTCCTAAAGCCTCTTCTCACATAAAACTAATGGTCTGCAAATTGCTATGCAAAGCAACCAGTCAAGAAACCGTAGCTGGAAACTAATACGCTTTTGTTCAAAACCTCTTTTATCCTTTTTATAGAGAAAACAATCTGTACTTCAATTATACATGTGAGAAACAGGGCAATGACAACCATTCAGCAATGCTTTTTAACTTACAGAAGAACTGAAAAATTGACCAAAAAATCTAAGGATCACAGATCTTAAAGAATCCAACTGCATTTAAAACAAGACAAAAAACAAAGCACACCAAAATAATAATAAAAAAAAACCCCATCACACTGGAATTTTCTGTGTAAACCTGGTAACTTCTCAGCAGCCATAGCCAGGATCCACGAGTGGCCTTGCTTACCCTTCTTGGTGTCATCCTGGCAGCATACTAACATACCTTCTTCATTAAAAAACATGCAGACAGAGCGTCTGAAACAGAACCCTCAAATATGGCATTGACACTATGATTCAAGATCAAGCAATGGTTGGTTGTTACTAGAATTTATTACTATGACCACCAAACTGATTTGGTTTTATCCAGTTATTAAAGAAAAGACTGTTAAACATTAGACAATGCTTGTTGAACAACTTAATGTAGCAGAATTGAAAACCCAACAACTCCCTAAAATCAGACAGACTCTAAAATAATGGCCTTAGTTTCAGGCCAGAGAAGACTCCCCCCACCCCAGTTTCCATTGTTTATGTAAAACCCTACGCCTCCACCCCCACCCGCCTTTATTTCTGCATAGGTATTGAAAAGGTTATGTTAAACCTTTGCAGAAGCCAGTACCGGTTCATTCCACTTGCAATGTACTGGATTTATATTGGGATAACAGATTTTGGCCCATTATCTTTTTATTTATACAGGAGAATAAAAGAAAAGGTAGCAGTGACAGAAATTAGCCTTTTTTAAGATTCTTACAGCCTCCTGGGCATCAGAACTGACAAAGTTCAATTCAGAACAGCCTCTTTTTTTCTTAAAGGCCAATGGGCAAAACATTAAACACTACAGGTGGATTTCAAACACAAAAATACAGAATACTGTCCTAAAATTCAGGACCTTCATCATTAAACCAATTAAATGGCAGTTACCAGTCTACAACCACCAAATGGCAGGCAGGTGGGCTCCCATCCATGACCCCATTACGTTTGGTAATGCACATGGTGTTGAGCAGCCAGATCAGTCAGTCACCAGGAGCAGGCGTAAGGGCAGCATTTAGCTCTGGACTGTCCATAGGACTAGGGCTTTTTTTAAAAAGCAAAGTACAATACAGTCCAGTGTTAGTGTAAGTCACACTGAAGCTGTGCTTTCATGACTGGCTGAGGACAAGCCAAGTCCATGCTACTGCTGAGAGGCGAAGTCCCACATCCCCAGCCCACACGTTCTCATCCCTTCTCTTGGGCTGACAGCAGTAATCCTGCAGTTGTGCAGTCTGGCAGATCAGGCTAAGCAAACCGTTACGTCTAATACTAATTTCTTTTTTTTTTTTTTCTGTTTTGCCGATTCTGTTGTTGCTGGACTATCATCCAACCAGCTGTACAGTTGCATGAGGAAGGAAGAGGCGATTCAGAGCCTTAGTGGTGGAACAGCAGCATTTCTGATTGTGAAACCACACCCTTTTACCACCATTTCTTTCAGTCCTGGAGAAAAATAATTTTGCTCATATGTGTGAAATTTCCTTGTAATGCAGACTATTTATTCAGCTCTGAAATGTGTATCCGTACACAAGGAAGAAAAACACTATGGAGAGAACCCCTAAATATCCTTATCTGGGATTGTATCAATCCATCTGTTCCTTGTTTTATTATTTCCAGATTTACTGGTTTTTTTTCCCCAGAAGGGAATTCCCAGAAGGATTTTCTTCTTGGCATGCATCACACAGCCTACAATTAGACAGAGAACAAAACTCCAGACAAAGGCAAGTAACATGGGTTAGAAATCTTGCCTGCATTGCTAAACTGTACTACATCGGTGACCCACTTGGAAGACAGTAAAATTTTTACTTCTCCCAACATCTGAGCTTTACACTCGTACCGGACAAAGACGAAGCATTTAACTTACAGAATCACAGATACAATGAGGTATCACTGCGTTACACCCCTGGTCTAACTGTCACCTAAGGCACTGACTTGTATGCTAGTTTTACCCACTTTATCAATGGAATTATATGGTTATAAATCACTTTACACACTTAATTCTGGTGTAGCAGCATCTATACAGAAAGATAACCCATTACACTAAATCTATCTAAATTAATACTTAATAAATACCATAAAAATGTCTTCACTCAGTCCTAACAGTTATATTGTTTCTGTAAGTTGTAAGAAGTTTCCACTTCCCTTAAGAAAAAAGCATTTTTCCATAACCACTAGTTTATGCTTTTAATCTTTGCACAATTTCCTGCAAATGATAACATTTTCATTTTCAGAAGTCTTTCATAAAACAGCTCCAAAGTTATGTAAATAATGTTATTCAATTTCCCTTGTCATTTTTGCTTTCCTTTTTCTCCTAAAAGACAGGGGGAGAAGAAAATAGGAGATGGAACAATAACATGATTTTTCTTTACAAATGTATATTAATAAAAAGTGCTGATCACATTTAAATACACTTTCTGTAACAAGTATTGCTATACTGACTGCTCAACCAAAAATGGAGTTGAAACTCAATGTCAAACAATTCTGATAAATAATAACTTTGTGAATGCTCTAAATCGCTAATTACCCGCTCTTTTATTATTAATATATTCTAATATTATTATATATATTTTTATTACCTCTTACTGCATGCCATTTTCTGTTCATCGTCTACACACATCATCCAAAGAGACAGTTTAAGAGTTTGGGAGAGAACTGGCGAAACAGTTCTTTACTGTAAATGTTGAAGATAACTGTCTCCATTACATGTGTATGAATCCAAAGAGGAGGACCCTCAAACTTTAAAGATATTTTGCCTAATCTATAATATTGAAGATTCACTATGATGTAGAGAACTGCTATGTAGGAATGTAACGAACTGTTAAGACTGGTTTTGGTAAGATTCTTATTTCAGGAATATTCAAACACATGACAAAGTAGCTCCAAAATACATATTCAAATTCTTACTTTTAAGTTTTTCAGAAACAATCTTTGCATTTCTTATTATTATAAATCCTAGTACCAGAGCAGGCCTTTTCTCAACAAGGTCTTCATTTGCAAATAAGCAGGGTAGGAAAGAGACATTCATTTTAACTCCTGTTCCTGCATCACAGGTGAGACTGACAGGGGTGTCTTCATAGACAAACACGAAGTTTCAGTGTTCCCACTGAAATCAGGGAAAGTTAAGTAGTTTCAACTGAAATGAGATACACCCAAGTTTCTGTCAAATATGACACAGAACATGCCATCACAAACACCACCCCAATCATGGCATTCACATCCATTAAGTCCTATCAGTATGTGGTAAATTGTACCCTAATAGTGGCCCCTCATCAGAGGGGGATTAAAGCAAAGCTCGGATCTAAACAACTCAGTATTTTACTACGACTTTTTGAGCGTGCTCCACCTGTTGTACCTTAGGCTTATGTGAAACAGTTCCTGTTTGGATCTCTGCTTCCCACTCTGAAATACCAACGTTCTTCAGAATTCGTGCTACTGCAGCATACTGCACTTTTTAACTACCAGGCTCTAATCCCTGACTCCCACTGCAGCCTTGCCAACACAGCTCAGTTAGTTTAAATTAGCAAGCAGCAACATTAATTACATATTTCAGCACAGTACAATAAGTATACTAATTCTCTTTCTGCTTGTATTAACTCCAACAACAAACGTATCTCAGTGGGTTCAATTTTCAGACTTTTTTTTTTTTTCTAGTATTAGGAAATTCAGACCTACTAATCTAAAAAGGTTGAAGGGGAACTGAGGAGAAAGGACTGATTCAAAGTACGTTATTCTGTAAGCACGCTCTCACCTGAAATAACACAAACTTAAGAGTTTGGCTAACGCTGTAGTACTTATACGGGGCCCTTTGTCAGGGCTTTGTCACACGGACTGAGAGACTGGATTTTGTGACTGAGCCACATCAAAGTAAAGCTGCTTCAGGGGAAGTGGGAAGCTGATGACTCATCAGCACCACCAGCCCTCACGCTCTGACTCATGAACGGCTCCAAAGAGGGCCACGGCTCGGGCTGCGCTGGAGCAGGGCCAGCCATCCGCTTCCGGCGACGACACCATTGCTCAACATTGGGAAATCTGTTTACCTCTCTGCAAGCAGAGCCAAATCATTGCCTAACTTCTCTCTGTCCCTCTGTTCCTTGTAAACAAAAAAGGGACAAAAAGGAAGCTTGTCTCAAGTAAGAGTCCACTCGCAGCACTGTGACACTGTGTGATGTGGCAGATACACTTTTATACAGATGGAAAGTCTTTTAAATGTAAGAAAATTACCTTAGGCCCACAACATCCCAGTCTATTGTGCAAGCTTGGTCATGGTACTGCAGTGTAATTTCTGGTAAAACTACAGCCAGAGCCAAGCCACACAGTATTACAGTAACCATTATACAGGATCTAGCAGCAAAAGAGAAATTGTGTGTAAGCTTTCAGTGCCTTAGAAACTTACTTTAAAAAATGCTGGTATAAAACCTATAAAAATCTATTGACACACACACCAGTGATGCTCCCAGTAACTACAGGAAGAGCTTCCCCCTCCTGCCCTGCCACTGGCTTCAGCCACACGCTCAGGCAGGGCTCCCTCTCACAGGGCAAAGTGGGTTTTCTCCCCTGAGCAGGGGCTAGTAATTTTGGCCCCATCTCCGATCCTGATGGAAACCACCATTGGTACCACAAGTCAGCTGGGCCACGATTCCTGACAGACCACGACCCACATGAGCAGCCAACCTTCACTGTCACCACCAGTTCAGCATGGCCCCAGCGCAGCCTGAAGACAGTGGAAATAATGAAGAAAAATTCACATTAATTTTCATTAATACCTTCATCTGTGTAGGGGCACCACCCACAAGGGTGCTAAGCACTCAGCCCTGCAAAACATAAAAGGTTCAGCAGAGTTTAAAGTTATCACCTGCCTTGCAATACACTTCATGAGACCAAACACAACATCACAGTCAGTTCTGCACCTTGCTCATTCCCACCTTCTGCTACCTCCTCAGTTCAGCTGGTACAACTGGTTTAGGCTATGGATAGCAACTCAAATCAGCAAAGCCATCCAGATTAAAAAGAGACCTAATCAAAATAATTATTAATACAATGGATCAACTTAGCACAACTTAAGGGCTGCTACAAAAATTACAGTGATTGGTCAAGGCAGGAACTCTTCACACATTTCCTCATCGGCTGTCACGTTGGGCTAGATAAAACATCAGCTTTCCAGAGATAAAGACCTTCAGCAGAGACCTGCATGCAACTTCCTCCCCAACAGCTATTCTGACTGAAGAGCTCGCGGTCCCTGGAGTCATCCCTGCACTACCAATGCCGTTTGCTGCCTCCACCCTTCAGTTGCGCTACAGTTTTGTGGGGCTGCACCATAATCCAGGTTCACAAAGTCAAGCGGGTTAGAAAGAACCCTGAACAAGGCAGTAACTGTAAGCTCAAGCAGCTGCATTTTGCTAACATTCACACACACAAAGTCCCCTCACCTATTTTTCAGCAACCATCTTTTATAATCTAATAGGGTGACTTACAGCAGAGATGAAAGAAATATGTACTGTTACCATTACTGTTGTTTCCTTTACAAGATGAGCCAGGGCCTGTTCAGGATACCGCAGCCCCTCGTATCTTTAGGCACTTGTCGCCCAAAAGGAGCTTAGAGGACTAACCTCAAAACACAACAGGCAATTGCTACATAGAATTGCATTTGTATGTACTCCTGAATTCACATAAACCTGTTTCTGTGTAAAAAGGAATCAAGAGTAAACTATTTCCAATTATTTTATAAGTTAAATTTATTTTAAAACTTCAGTCTAATTCAAATATTCAACAACTGTTGGTCTGGGAAAAGATTCATACAGTACATTCACGTTAACAAAAATAAATAGTATCAAGAGCAAATCGAGACTTCATCTTGCATACACCAACTGAGAAGTAACGTCCATTAGCATACTTATCAATTACAGTGGTACCTACTAGCCATATCTTCGCTTGCACCAAACAATAAATGCCAATTGTTTACTGTACTTATCAGCCCTGGTTCATGCATCTCTAAAAAAACTTGTCAACTGCTGGAAGGTAGACAGTAACCCACCACTGAGACAGTCCCTCATTTCCTCTCCTATGGAAGAGTATTCAAATAGAGTAGCTTGCTTTCATTCTTCCCAGTACCTTTTATACAACAGTATCTTTTACCACATCAGTTGCATCTGCAAACAGGTCACTGGTTTTACATCCTATATGGCTCTGCCTTGTTAGTTCCCTCAAAATTCCTAAATATTCTTAAATATTTTCTCCTTCGCTCTACTTTTAAACTTATTTCACACTCTAGTTCCTTTCACTAGGGTTTGACTTCACAACTGCACCAAATCAGCTTTAGATGGCATTTAGTGCAGATTGTTTTAAAGATCCTGCCTACTAAAAGGGAAACAGACAAACAGATCTGGGAGTTTCGTGAGCTGTGCAGTAGATTGGAGGGAAAGGAAATAGCCTTACCAAGAAGCAGAAATAAACAAACAAAAATCTCAGCTTCTTGATAATTTACTTCAAAAAGGTTAAAAAAAAGCAGCGTGTCTTCTATTCTCAATGGTCAGAATGAAGATCCTTTTTCTTGGACTATAAACTCTGGCTAGCTTTTCACAACCGTTGTCACGTTTGAGCGAGTTGGGGAACAGTTGATCCAGGTTGTTCACAGATAATGAGTTTGGAAGAGTCTTGTTTGGTTTTCACTTACTGTTAGAGAACATCAGATACATAAATATGCTTCTAGCTCCAAAATAGTTTTGACATAAAAGCTATTTACAAGAAATTTTCTTTCTGCTCCCCAGGTTTTACTAAATGTTGAATATTTCAAAAAATACTTATTCCAGGCTTCATGCAGTGTAAATTTTAGAGCCTTTTTTCTAAACGTGGCGCTGTTGAACAAACTGTAAAAGTTTGTGTTCAACCTGCAGTTCACTTCAAGTGAAATTTGTTTTAAGCCATGCCATTTTTTTCACATCAGTTACTCCTTGCCCGGTGGAGTTACATAGCAATAAAAAAGAAAGTGTAAAGGTACCCAAATTAACTCACTCATTTCTCATGGTAATGTAGATGGAATCAACATTTTGAAAAGCCAATCTACTCATTCTACCAGTTAAACTACATAGTACTTTGAGATTTTCAAATGCTAAATGAATCCAGCTGGAGTGTGAAGTCATGATTTTTTAAAATGTATTTCTTGAGAACTGCTTCACTAGCCTCACAATCTTGTTAATTTGTAAAAGGCTAGTATCATCAACAACTTAAAAATCTTAGCTCTATTCTTTGTGGCCTTTATGTCTTGCAGTCACAGGTGAGCAAAACTTAGGATATGAATCAAAGGAAATTATTTTTAGCTTTAGAAACAATTACCCTATGTGCACGTGTCAAATTCCCACAAAACTTAATGGAATTTATGTGTATATATAGACAATATACTTATCGTACTGTGCTAAAAAAAGAAAATAGCATAAAGGTCTTTCACTACACTGGATCTTTGACATCATGCAAGTGAATAAGCACTAAAGAAAATACCAAGGAACCAATATTCTTTGTCATTAAACAGAGAATTCAGAAACCATCACCAGAATTTGAAGAAATGAAATTAATTAGTACAGTCTTAATTCATTAAAAAAATCAGTAAGTTACAGGATTCCAATTCACCCCCAAAAGCACACATGAAGTGACTTTCAGAAGTTCGATTTTAACTTCAAGGTAAATGGGAAAAAAAAAAAAAAAAAGTGCACAAATACTTAGTCCCATGCAACAATTAGCATGAAAAAAATTACTGTGCATATGAAAGCACCTTTTTTTTTTTTTTCCTTATGAAAACCTTTGATCTCATTTCCCCCACACACTTCAAAATGCTTTCCAGGCCTACTCTGTTCCTAGGAAGCTTCAACAGCAGAAGGGTGAGACCCACTGTTAACAAAAAAATTAAAATATTGTTTTGGGTAAAAAATTAACTCACAAATTAGTATTTTTAAATGCTTACCAACAGCAGTTACATTTATCAGTGTGTTTAGAAACATCCAAACCCACTGTTCACTACAGAAACACCAACAGCTCCCTAAGGATCGCAGCAGCAGGCCCGCTGTAACACCACCATGAATGCCTTGCCTTAAGGTGGTTAGTTTGATCAAGGGTTGGGCCTGGAATCTCTGAAGGGAGTGAAGAGGATTAAGGAAATTCTACAAGTAAGCGATATTTTACAGCAGCTTGTGGCAGCTGTTGGAACTGGTGGGAGGACTGCCTGGGGGGTGCCACAACAACGAGCAAAATTCTTCCTCACCAGAGCATCCGCAGCCTGTCAGCCTCAGCACTGCCCCTGCCCCACGTCTTGCCAAGGTCACCTCATACCAACACCTGCTGGTTCTGCAGACCGGGGGTGCACTGCACTTACTGCCGTCATCTTTCTCATACTGAAAGGGGGAGGAATTTATTGTTCATTTTAGAAAGTAAGAAACATTTTAGATCGTATCGGTAACAGAACTGTACATATACTATGTGCTTCCTTGGATATTAAAAGGGAATTTGTGAATGCTTCTTTGTAAGAATCCTCCATTAAGCACTCTAAATTTTTAACAGAATACTGACGGGTTAATTCTCAATCTCAAGTAGCTTTAGTTTTAAAAGATGAACCTTTAGCATTGGATATAGAATCACAGAATGGTTTGGGTTGGAAGGGACCTTTAAAGACAATATAGTCCAACCACTCTGCAATGAGCAGGGACATCTTCAAGTAGATTACGTTGCCCACAATCCATCCAGCCTGACCTTGAATTTAATGTAATAAATATAAAAATAATTTGTATTTCTTTAGAAAAAGTCTATTCTGTCTTCTGCATGGCCATTATACACACAAAAGAAGGGCAGAACACAGTTCAGTACCTGGATGAGAATACACTGTTACGTTTGTAGCACGCAGTTGGATTCCTCTTCCTTTGCCATGCTTCTTTTCCCCTTCTCTCACCACGGACTGGAAAATTTCAAGAACCAAGTTCTGCCCCTCATCACAACATGAAAAGGCTTTACAGAAACTACAGTACCATGTCCTAACATCATGCACCCACCCATGCATTTGATAACTCATTAAGTAGACTGCAACAGTCCTCAAAACATGGGAACTATCTTCCCAACATGTAAAACTGTCTTGTTTCTTCTCTTAAAAATATAAAGCTTGGAGTTCATACAATAAATTCAGTACGACAGCCCAATTTTTATGGCATGTCACTTTACAGCTCTGCTAAATGCAAACCCAAGTGGAAATGGGACTGAGTTAAATTATGATCTGAATCACATCCTGTTAAAGACAATGAGCTTCACTCTGGCATGAGCCCACACAGAACATGTTTGGAGAAAAATCTTGATTGGCATAGACAGTTTCCATGCCAGACTGTGCAGACAAAGCATCAATTTCATTAGGTTTGCAGTTGTCTTAGTCTTTTCTTTCAGCTTATGTTTACATTACACACACACACACACACACAAAAAGAAATGTGAAAAGTTTAATACAATGAACCAAAATAACACACTCTGTGTTAGCTTCTTTTGGTCCTCTCATGGCTGTACATTGTGATACCATTGTTAATTATATAATCACACACTATTTTTCCAGAGAGGGCCTGCTCTACCTACTAGGTGTATTTGACTATTCAAAGGTATTGTCACTGATGTGCTATTATGCATTTTCTTTATCTAGCACGCAGCTTCATCCTGTATTTACTGCAAAATTCTGAAACTCCATTCTAGTGACAGATATAATAAAGTATCTTTGAAAACGACAAGTAAAGCATCACAGTGCAACTTCAGAGATTTCCATTCAGTTTTGCAAGGCTCTCCCCATTTTACAGATCAGGAGTACAACGCATTTTGAAGTATCCAGTAATTTCAGGGAGCATGTTGAAACATCTAAGCCCTCACCTTAAAAAAAAAAAATAAAAAAAAAAATCGCTCCTGTGTTCAAAGCACAGCCTCCGGTGACTTCAGCTATCACTGTGAGTGCCTGGCTTATTTAGAAGTCACAGAGTGGGGGTGGAATTAGTGTAGGTTGGTGGGGGGGTTTCTTTCTTTCAAACACATACACCCTTTCATGCAGTTAAATGGAGACAAAAATCCATTTTCATATAGCAAGCACTAGAACAGATGAACAGAAGATGAAGTAGAGCCTTTCTTCAGGCTATCTTGTAAAGACACAGTAATTTACAAAAATATTTTTAGCAAATAATGGGTAAAAATGGCATTCCCCACAGACAACATTTATCACATCCTTCTCTTGCAGCTTTATCACCTGTAACAACCACATGAAAAATGAATACTATGTGCAGAACAAGTATTTCCCCATTAGCCTGACATTTTCCAACATCATATGATGAAAAGCACATAGGTCTGGTTCTCTTCAAGGTACTCAAAGGAGAATGCTTTTACCTTCTTTCCCATACACACAAGTGGAATGTACATTTATTTTTAGATGAGTCCCATCTCCTCTAAGAAGATATGTGAGAAATAACAAGTTCTTTTAAAAAAACCGTAGTGATGGTACTACACAAGAACCTAGACAGGATGAGTTAAGACTACTGGTGTATTACAGCTGGCTAAGTACAGACACAGAGCATTTGTCTGGCACTGGCCTGTGTCCAGGGCCACACTGCAGGCATATGGTACAGAGTGCTGATAAACTTGACAAATGGGTTAAGATTCTCCTTTCATGGCACAATACTTTGAGGCAGGAGAGTCAGATAGTTGCAGTGTGTTTCCTGCTATTTAGCACAGGTGACTTGACTAACATATTGATGCTCCTTGATGTTTCCAAGCCTCTGGGACACCTGGGCTGTTGCAAATAAAACAACATAAAAATTTAAAGTCTGTTCTATTTTACTGTGGTTCTAAATTACAAATAATACATGAGGCAGTTTTAAGGTCACAATCCCTTCTCGGTAGATTGCATTAAAAAAAAACACCCATAAGCAGGTAGCCTACACTTGGCTAACAGTATCCCTGTGGTTTCATGGCCACAGCACTGCGGAAAGCGGTGGTCTACCAGGCATAGCACTCTCATCACCTCCTTTGTGTCAGTCCTGAGAGCCATGCGGTGGTGCGGGGAAATGAATGAACACTGGTCAACTTGTTGAACCTCTAGAAATAAACCTTGCTGATTATTTCAGTTATATTAACAGAATGATCTGACGGACCCTGCCAGCCCCATGACTGCTAGTCAAAACAAAACCAAGAAAAAGGGTTGGAAATACAAAGGCAGGGCCAGGCCACTCCTTGCAGCAGTGCCCTGCAGCCAGAACTGCTTAAATTGTGTGATGGCTGGGTTAGTTTCAGTCTATTTCATACTCCGTTGTGGTCTACTGATTCCTGGCAGAGGTGGGAAGAATGGGAAAGATTAATGGAAATCTACAGCGATATTTTCATTTTATACCAAAAATAGACAAACACATGCTTTACTACATTTTTAGTATGAAGAACTTTTACAGCTTCCCTCTGTTAAATGGAAGATATTTGCCTATTCTTAGGGCACTCTCAAAGCACTCACTGGCAGTTAAGAGTGTGCTAGTGTAGCTAGTCCACGCTTACAGCTGCTGCGAAGCACTGCGGGTGGCCCCTGTTGATATCCTTGAAACAACTGGTGGTAGGCAGCCAGAACAGCTGCTAAATACTATTTTCTAGCTTCAGCATTTTAATTATCTGCTGACATTATTCTCTGCTAGTCAGGAAAGCAAAAAGGTTTGCCTTACTCAAAAGCAAAATGTTAATAATATTTTGCAAAAGGTCATGTGCACAGTATATACACATGAAGGGAAAATACCTATGACGTGCAAGAGCTGAAAGCCGCATGCTATTGATGTCGTTTACACTGTTCAGCAGCTGGAAGGAATAAGATTTTATCATTCATTATATCACTAAAAGCACACAAACATAAAACCCAGTATCTCTCGATCACTTCTCCTTTGAAAGCCCAGAAATTAATAACTAACATTCAATAGCTCACCTATTCATTACTGTTATAGGTTCAAGTGACCGTCTACAGTATTTCAACCTGCAGGTTTAGCTAATAAAATTCAGGGCACTTGCTTTTTCAGACGCCGATAATGTTTCATGAAAATTTCATGAAGCTGTAACAAGGAGACACAATGTAATTATTAAACTGATTGAACCACGGACTTTGTTCTCCTACTGCACGTTCATCGTAATTTCTAATCTTGAAGCTGGAACATTACATAAGTATTTGAATATTTATTATCCTATGCTAAGTACTAATTAAAATAACTTCTTTGGTGAAAACGGTTGCTCTTTTCCTGAATTAGTTTCAGCATTATTTGCTACTGTGAAGAGAACTTTTAAGAATGTCCTGCTAAGCTTCCCTGTAACTGACTGATTCCATTGTTGGTATACACCCAGGACTTAAAAAACATTAAACTAGTTATACAAATGGAAACAAAACACCCTTTGAGTTCTATTGACAACTTAACCTTTAGAATTTGGATGAAATCCCAATTCTTGAAAGGAAAAAAAGGTACTGAATGAAACTATTGTATAGAACATTCTTAGGGGATTTTTTAATGTATACAATAAATAATTGCATTAATGCATTTGTTTGCTTTGTGAGTGCCTCTAGTACTCATTTAAAGAGACATATTAATGATTCTGTTAAACCACCTTTATTTTATTTTTGGGGGAAATGTAATAATCTGAAGACAAAATATTCCTTTGTGAGAGGCACAAGACATTTTCAGATTCATGAAGTTACAGAAATTCTTAAATAGGTTACAGAATGAAAAATAATTAACTGTCCCTCAATTGAGCTAGGGGGCTATAATCAGGTTGTTGTGAATGCCTCTATTTACTAATATAAAAGCCATGTCAACAGTGCCCATATTTATGAACAACCAGGGTTTACATACATAAAATTACACTGTCTTGTAACAAGAAAGGGAGCAGCAGAGAAATCTAATACATATTCTTTTACTACCAAGCTGGCATTTCTAGACAAGCTGATATTATTGTAACACATTCTGCATTCCAGTAAGAATAAATAAACAAACAAGACACACACACACACACCCTTCAGCTAAGCAGAAGCCCCTTATAGGGAAATAATAAAAATCGTCCCCAGGCAAGAACAGTAGGACAGACAAACAACCCAGAACAAAACAGGACATAAAATCCCTATGAAGTTATAGAAAAATTCTCTTTTAAAGTTGCATCCCACTGCATTGGCCAGAGGCAGAGATATGTATGACACTGAAGAATATGGTCCCAGAATTCTCTTCTGCAGTCTTAGATTTTTATTTCATGTTTTGCTTTCCAAGTCTGACAGAAAAATCACCATTAATGTCTCCAGAGCATCATGTATTTCACACGTGCATTAAAAAATGGGGTATTTTTCTAGTACCAGTGCCCTTTTGATCAGAGAATTAATAGGGTTGAACTCATTATCATAATACCAATTTAAACCTCTGTTTGTGCTCTTTAACTGTCATGTAGTGTTTTCCCTTTGTAATTTGAAGAATAACTGTCAAGAGCTTCAGATCACTGCAACATAAGCAAACACTTTTTAAAAGGTTTTTCTTGCAGAAATAAATTATTTTCTACTCAAAAGTAGACATATCTGCAATCCTGTCTACCTTCTGGTTTTGATACGATATAGGGACCAGCATTTTGTAAAAAGACAACAGAACGGTGTTACCACAGCCTCTAGAATTTCTTTCCACAAATGCACAGCAGTTGTTCTTTTTCCTATGACAAGCTCTCTTTTTCCAGTTCTGCTTGGTCAGAGTTTCCAAACGATAACATGAATCGGCTTAAGCAATGTTATTTCCCAAACAGCCGGTTCTCCTTCACTGCAAGCCAAGCACTCTGGCTCAAAATACACACATTTGTGCAAAGCAGTTCCTGTACTGCAACTCTCATTCAGAGATCACTCTCACAACCTCAGCTTTCAGGTCAGTACATTTATTAAGCTCCTAAAAAAAGCCAAAATAGCTTCTGCTCTCTGAACTTTACAGGCAGCAATCTTTGTATTTTAATATGAATGACAATGGCTACAGCACAACAAACACGCATAGCCAAACTAGATACTAAAATGTATTTTTTGTTTATCCTCAAAGCCCCAGATCCCTAATTCTTCAGGCCAAAATTTACATCTTGTCAATAAGACTAACTAGCTTGCCAAAGTCACTTCGGCAAACTCCTATGATGTAGTTACATCATAAGCAATTAAAAATAATGTTTAAAAACCAAGATTCATTCATTGTATCACAAATTTAACTATTCGGGTGAATAAAATTACTTTGGATGTATATTTATCCACCACAATAGCAGCTCTGAGGTAGCCAGAATTATTTTAAATTTCAAGCCTCTCAAATCTCTCTCTGTTTTAGAAAGTATTTTTTGTTATTGGAAAATCTTCTGGAACAACTTCATGACTGTTAACTGTAAATGCTGAAATTTTATCAACTTGCCAGTGATGCAATGCATCACACTTTTATTTTGCAAATTTATTTAATGAAAGAAGCACACACTGAAAAAAGGGCAGCTCACAATTGCATTACAAGATTGTTTGCTGCTTGTGGAAGCAAATCTTACATTGATTTCACTGGGAGCGATGCTTCTGCAAGGAGTATGGAATCCCTTAAAGGGGTAAGAATCTGTGCTTCACACCGCTTATCTAACCACCAAACTCCAATTTTTGGTCCCTGCTCTCCTTTCAGTGTTATACGGCATAGAGTAAGAGGCATTCTTTCAGACCTCTGTGTCTGAAGATACACAAACACTTCTAAATTTCTTATAATGTGCAATATGTATATAAGGACATGGACACGTGGTTACTGGGCAGAGTTGTACTGCCCAGGCATTTTCACAAGGTTTGAGAACCCTGCTCTCCCGCACCAGCGCCTGCACTAACTAGCCCACTCATCAGTGGTAACTACATACAGATGACATTCCTGCAGACAATCATAGCCGAAGGGGTGGAGGATCCATACATAGTTGAAAAACAACCAACTAACCAGCTTGCCCCCACTCCCTACCCCAGCCCTACAAACCCAAAACTTTTAGATCTCAATCATACAGTGGAAAAAAGTTAAGACTCTGGACGATATGGGTAGAGAAAGAGGGTATCAGGATGCCTTTGACGTTCCCTCTGTAAAATAAATTCAACAGGAGAAAAGCTGCTTCATTTAAACTAATACCAAGATGCCCGTAAACTTGGAATGGATCAGGACTTCATCTTACTACTTCTATTTGGACCATTTTTGTCACTACTGAGAATACAGTAAGGACAAAAGACAATTCAGGACAAATGTAATTTTTAACAGACAGAAGGTAGAACATAATGTTGCCCTCTTCATAAGTCCTCATAAGGTGAGGAAAAGGAAAGCAATCAACCAAAATCAAGTGATGTATGCTAAGGAAAATGGAGCATAGCTCTTTTCCCTCTAAGATTAAGAAGAATTCCATTAGGATTCCTCATATTCAAAACACTCTCAGGACCTGAAGAAACATCTGATGGACTCTATGAAAATCCTTACAAAAACCTGTCGCTCAGCAACATCTTCTCTAGTATTCCATATAACCCGTTTAGGGGGCTCCCTCAGAACATTGGAAAATTTCAAAGGGTTCAATCTCTTATGTGGGATATGCACACACAAGAAAAATCCCAGCACTTCTTCCAGTGAATTGACTCATAGGAAGCAAATTAAAATTGGTCAAATTTCTTGTAGCATCTGTGAGTTTAATGTTTTTATTACCACCTTGCTTTTGATTTTGAAGGCCACCTTACAATATATTAAAAAAAAAGGTTTAATAAAGAAATGGTTCTTTTCACAGTCATCACTGGTTATCCACTGCCTTCTCCTCACACAACTCGTGGGTTTTGTGCTGTGAGGTCCCCAGTATCTCAGTTCACTAGACAAAAATGGGATCAGGTTATAAATAACTTTTTAAGGAGTTTTTTTACAAAACTTTCACTCCACTCCCAAAACTCTGGTTCCAGTTCTTCAGAAAGTTTTAGTACACAAAGGTCAGGAGGTGTCCTATTTCAATTTTTTTTTTTTCTTCATTATTCATGGTAGAGGTGATTAGCTAGCAGATGAATTTTTCTTGGACCCTATTTCTGCCTTCCATATGATAAGGTGATTAGCTCCCATGGAAGAAAAGGCAGTACAAATAACCATACTAATGGCTAGAGTTCAGAAAGTTGGCCTTCTACAATCTCAAACTACTGTGTATCCAGGAAATCCTGCCAGACAGTCACTGTTTGCGAATGGTTGGGAAATGTGATCATTTGCCATGAAAAACAGATAAAAAGCAGGATCTGGTTAAAAGACCAAGTCTTTGCCCAAACAAAACCTTTCCAAAATAAAGAAACAACGTCTGGTAGCTGACAGTTGACCTCCGCTGAGAAAGGGTGACAGTTCTACATTGGTGCTCACTGTACGTAATTTGAGTATTTTGAAATGAGGCCAAAATTTCAAATAAGACTTAGCTGAACATAAGGAATTGCTGTCAATTCTGACACTGTAGTAATACACCAGTCAAACTTAGTCCGTTTGAAAGGAAATACGCCTTTTCAAAATTTAATGTGGACAAGCAAGACTTCCCTTAAAGATGAGAATAATGTATAAAAGTATCAGACTTTTAACAATGTAGGTGCATGTCCCAGATTTTCAATGGGGTGCACTGTTCAATTAGAAGTAAAAGTGCATGCTTTTTTGAGGATTATTGGTACAAGTATGAGAAGTTGTGTATGTTTCAAAGAAATATACTATGCTGTATTTAAAAGGAATAAATAAATACTTATAAGTAATAATTCAAGTGACACTAAAGCAGCACATATTAACCACATGATTAGCAGTTTAGACGCAGTCCCTAAACTTATTTAGTAATGAAGAAGAGAGCAACTGATTAGGTAATGTTTAACCTATGCATTACACCTGGCTAACAAATATGATTTCAGGGTGGGGGGAAGAGGAAGAGGTTTGCTATCCTCAGAAAAGATGTGACTTTTTTAAATATCAGAATGCTGCACCATAGCTATGAGAAGTGCTGATGCTGATTGAAAAAACATTAAAAAGGCAGTGTCACAGAACACTGTAAAATTTCCTAATAAACCATTTTAAATCTGGTATCTAAAATCTGATCTTTGAAATCTAGCAGGAATTAAGTATTTTAGACCAGCTTCTTACCTGGAAAACAGTCTCCCTGTATTTCAGTTGGACTTCTTATTAAATAAATGCAGAATTATTTCATAGAAACATAGAATATCTTGAGTTGGAAGGGACCCACAAGGATCATCAAGTCCAACTCCTGACTCCACACAGGGCAACCTAAAAGTTAAACCAGATACCTGAGAATCGTCCAAACGCTTCTTGAACAACAAGGGTCTTGGGGCCATGACCACTTCCCTGGGAAGCTTGTTCCAGTGTATGACCACAATCTCAGTGAAGAGTTTTTTCCTAGTACCCAGTCTGAACCCCTCCTGACACAGCTTTAAGCCACCCCTTGTGTCCTATCACCAGACACAAGGGAGAATCAATCAGCACCTCCCTCTCTGCTCCTGACATGAGGAAGATGAGGACAGCAATGAGATCACCCCTCAGTCTCCTCTTCTTCAAGCTGCACAAACCTAGTACCTTAGATGCTCCTCATAAGTCATGTCCTCTACTCCTACCACCTGTGTTGCCCTCCCTTACAATTTCACATTGTAAATATTTTTGATAGACTGTATTTTATTGAGTTTAAAGCCTTAAAATCCTTTATGGTCTTTAAAAGAAAGGCAAAGAATTTGGAATATCCAAATTCAATGAAATAGTAAATTAAAATAAACCCTTGACCAAAAATAAACTACTAGGAGGCAAAAGAAACTTCATAAGAATGGAAATTCAGACATGACCTGCCAGGAGCTCTGTCATCTTAATGAAGATTTGTGATGTTTTATTGGCATACTGAGTTCACAGGAGAGGAATAGAACAGTCCTATGTAAAAATTTATCTGGTAAAATTTAACCATATGTTGACGCTTCCATAATTTACAATTACCTGACTGAGAGGTAAGAGCAATCATCCTTCATTTTTGTTTTCAGTTCAGCTTCTATCAGCCAAAACAAAATCACAGTGTCTTTTTTCTTCGGGTACAACTGAATTGTGACCAGAGGTACACATCAGATATGTGCCCCTAAAGCCACAATTACAACACTGATGAAGTCAGAGGGTACTGACATTAATGTCCTTCGCACAGACAGCTTTGTTTAGTCATCTTTGTTCTTGTATATAATGAAGGTAGGGCAGGGAATCAAAACGGAGCTATTTCCTTGTCTCATCAACCAGCCTCTGCACCAGGGGTCATACCAGACCAAGAGGAGCAGGAGGCCACTTCAATGTCTGGCCATTATCTCCATTAGTGAAACCAGCAGCAGGAATGAAGACCTAACAGAAGAGCAGCTCTCTTGTTGAACAGGCAGAATATAAGTAACTTGAGGGGCAGCCTGTAGGCCACTGCCAACTAAACCACCAACAAGGAGGGGAAAAATTGTTTTTAACACTTCACTTTTACAATCTGCTCTTGTTCCACTCACCTAATGGGTTCCACTGACTGTACATGCTTCTTTTTTTAGTTTCCAATGCCACGGTATCTTCCACTACCAAGAATATTATTGTGCTGTTATTTCCATTGAAGTCAGTACTTAGGCTAACTCCTGTTAGACAGACTGCACCATATAATACAGTCTTATGTACCTACTTGCTGACATCAAGCATATAAATACAGGCAAGCACAGGAAAGGAACCATATTTGCTGGGTTTTTTCCTCATGGCAACTAATTGCGTTCTGCTGCCACAAACTCCTGATCCAGGGCAAGTGTGAAGCCATCAATCTTCTCTGGACCTTCCAGACTCTTTAAGACATAAAGGTCAATAAATTACCTGCGACAAGTAACAGCTTAATATTTCTGTATGATTATTGCTCCCCCCGAGCTTTTCTGTATACTCTGGAAACACTGCAACAGTACTCTAAAAGTATGAACATACCAGACACATACGAAACCCTCACATTATTACACTCCAAATTGTTCCTGAGGGACATCTTCAAACTAGACAAGTGCATGTTTTTCTACCAAAGCTGAACATATAAAGAAAAAAAAACAAAACAGACTTTTCTTCACATTCAATGTGAAATGAACATTACATGTAACAGCTTCTGCTGGGAACCCCTAGACTTAATAAACATTCTGGAGGTCACACAGTTACAGCGCTTGGCTTTGAAAGACTCACTATTTTGTACCTGTAATTTACAAAGACAGTTTTGTCACCCACAATTAAATGTTATCTTAAAATAGGAGTTTTTAAGTACACAGTTGCCTGACTGTGCCCACAAATTGGACAGCCAGATTATTAATTCCTTTTTTATTTTACTAGAGACATATTTGGAACCTCAAAGCTGGAGGAAAACTACAGATCCAATCATTGTTTCACAGGCAATCTCTCATACGTAGGAAAAGGGCTTAACAGACCAGGAAAGTTTACAAGGCTATCCATAGGACTGACACAACTCACCAAAGGGTACCACAGAAACTCCAATGAGAAGATAGTATTTCTGTCTTCAGAACAAGTTCAGTAGTGTGCAGTAAGTACAGTATGAGAACACACAAAAGGAGATGAAGTAAATCACTAGTAAAGCAGCTACATGTTTATTAACTGTGAACTTTTCATCCTGTATAGTGAATGAGCCAACAAGCCAGTGAAATCATATGCAAGAGCATGACTAAAACCAGCTTCAGCTGTCAAAATGAGGATTGCACAGGGAAATAAAAACTGGACCTAATAAAGCAGCAGGTTTCATATAAAAAAAAAATTAGACTTATGGAAGTGGCTACTATAAATATGAATTACAAGGGGGGGGGGGGG
>JAVJGI010000003.1:29646498-29663197 GCA_035590275.1 Ibycter americanus | reverse complement strand
TACAAGACTAGTACCAGTGATACACCAAACCATCAACACCTCATCCTCATCACGTACTTATTGCTGGGCATTGCAGATACTTCAAACCATCATCCTACTGCAGTGGTTACTGTGGTATGTGGTTTTTTAATACTCCACTTTTCTTTCAGCACGCAGTCATTCTGCTTTTTAAAGGTGCAAAATGTCTGTGGGTGTTTCCAGCATACAGAAAGGCCAGAATAACAGATCTGTACAGAAATCTGAGAAGAATTTGCCTTTAGGATTAATCATTTCTATAGCAAAACCAGCCATGCTTAGTAACATCATTATTAATATGCAGGGTTTTTCAGTCTACTAAACTTAACTGCAACATTTTATCCATTAATCATGTAATTCCCTGTCCAAAAAAACCCAATAAATAAAAATCTCAAACTCATACAGGCCAGAAAACTTTCAACTCAAATTTCCCCGTTTGGTCTTTTCTCTTGCTTTGAAAAGCACTTTGTTACAGTCAGAATCTGTGCCAGCCACAGTGCAGCAACAGTACTGAACATTGTGACAGATGATACAGCTCACAAAGGTACAGACTGGATGTTTTCAAAATACATGATGTTGTGCTGAAGCTGCTTTAATTTGAGGTTTTCAGTTCCATAGGTGATTTTTTGGTTGTTGTTAGGTGGGTTTTTTTGTTATTTAACAAGTTCATCTTAAATTGTTCTTCACATGAGGTTCAAATAACATGAGATAAACAGTAAAACTGTAATATCCCCTCAGTATCTAACAAAGAGTTACTTCCAGTTTGCTTTATACCTTTATAAACTAAAGTAATAGTATGCATTTTTTTTTCAGTCTGCCTTCTTTACAGTTTCCTGTTTTTTCTAGAAAAAGGAATCAGACTTTTGTTTCTCCAAGATAAAAAAAGACTACTGAAAATATTGTTCTAGTAGAGGCCATCCTGACAGAAAAAGGAAATGTTCATGAGACAATATCCTCAGCAAAACACATACTTTTAGTAAAGCAAACCAGACAGTACCCCAAAGCTACTCAAATAAATGCAAACATATGTTTGTATCTACAGAAAAGGTATCAGAAAATGGAAACTGACAGTGCTTCTGTCTCTTAATTGCATCCCCATTTGTTTTATATGCAAGCTTATGCTTCTCTTTCATCTTTTAACTTATGACTCTGTTACAAGAAAAATCTGTGATAATTGCTAAAAAACAGCATGTCAAAGCCTCAAAAATTAACAGATATATCGAGAAGTATTTGACTATAAATATACTGCACCAAATATTGCAATCAATTACAATGCCTAAGTTTTTGCAATTATTTGACAAGAAAATCAACACACGAGTCTCCATGTAATAATCTAGCAAGTCTCTTAAATCTGAGGCATTTTTTAAAAAGCAGATCATCAGACATTAACAGGATTACTCCTTTTATCTAGTACAACTGGAGATCATGCAAAAGTTGCTTTCTGGAATGTACATAGACTGTTCATACATTTCCATGCTGCAACACAAAACAGAGACCTGCCACAGCAGCATGAAACTTCATCCAAATGTTTGGCAATGGAATGTCATCGCAAGACTCTTTCCATCAAATAATTCGCAAGAGATGGTAGACCTAGCTGTTGATACAAGTAAACAGAATTTAAGGAACCAAAGTCCGATCATGCCTCTGTCCTCAGAGCAAGCCTACCATGGAAAAAAACCAAAAAAACATAATAATGTGAATCATTCAGTCACTGCAGACGACTGCCTAAAATAATGTTTCTCCATAGATTTGGGTGAGTATTGGTATGGTTAATACCAAGCGCTATCCTCTTCTTCATAACTTATAGACTAGAATTGCAGTTACTTGTGAAGTTACTGTACACTGAATTACAGTAGACAAATGGATACAGAAGCCTAAAAAAATATATTCCTACTGTAATGTGCTCATTACACACACATAACAACACTCAAACACCATAAAAAGGCAGGATATTAAAACAAGATTTCTGCTTATCAGAGAAGTTTCTGCAACTGTGTTAACAGGAAGAGAAGGGTCAAAAAAACTTAAAAAGTGTTTAAGAAATTAAGTGGATTAGATGAAGGAGTTGTCTCTAATAGAAGGGGACTGGACTAGATTCCTACTACATCTTACACTTCTACAAAATAGTCACTGTAAACCAAAATTTACATTGTCCCATGGCAAAAATTTTTTTGCAAAATTGTTAAAAGTGTCAATAACTCAGATTGCCCATTCTCAAGAATGTGAGGTTTTTTTTAGTATTCTCACAAACAAACAATGTTGACAAAACTCTTCCATAATTTTCTTACGTGAAAAAACTCCCAACACTTTTGCAAACTTTTGGTCTCAACTTTCTTTTTGGGAGGAAGCTATAAAGGCCCAACTACTCAAAGTTGCATGATGCTTTCCATCTCATTAGTGCAAACTCAGCTTTAAATCTCAACTTGTCCTAACACTGCCTTCAGTGCCTGGTGGATGATCCCCCTCCCAAAAAAAACCAAATCAGAACACGCAGCTGTACATCATCATTTCTGATGATACAGTGCTAATTTGAAAGATGGAATATTTACATGCTTTTTTCATCTTCATTATTTCTGTTTCAAAAGCAGTTGTCTTTCTAGTAAAAGGAATTTCAGCTAAAAAAGCCTTTACAGTTCAGTAATTTTATAACACTTACCGCATCTGAAGGGTTAAGATACATACATGGTCACAGTGTGGACTATTTATCTTGGAGCCAGCAATTCAAGTTACTCAGAGTAACTAGCTACTGAAACATTCTGCTTCTTATTAGTTTTCATTAAAGTAATACAGCAGCCTATATTTTGAGAATTTTAAAGTTTTCTTCACCCATCAGCAGCATGATGATCAGCCCCATAAAACCTGCAAATGCACTTCCAAGGAGACGCATGCTCCAAGTCCATGGTCATCTATAAACCCCTCTACATTCCTGTACCGTTTCAAGACATGGCTGGCAGGAGCCCACACTCCGTACACTACTTCTATCAGCAGCAGACAGATAGTTGCTCTGGAACCTGAAACGTAAAACTTCTACACATATTTTAGCTCCTTTTCCTTCCATTTTTATTCTTTCTTTATGCTTTATCTTACATTCCGAAGAAGTTCAAAATAATTAACTCTATTTAAAGCAAAAACTGGTAGAATTAAGAGCATGTTTTCCAACAGTGTACCACTTAACATGATATTTACTTATTTAATAAATTTAGGAAAATTACCAAGCATTTTTGAAAGTCCCTTTTCAATAGCCTAACATAACTACATTAATTATAACAGTTGCATCATATCAGGTATTTTGCATGTCCTAAAATAAGAATGCTGTTCTCACAAAGAGAGATACTCCAAAGACTAAACTATGCATTTGTTACTTGTATACTTGTTGTGTTTGTGTGTACTTTCTGTGTTTGTGTTCCATCTCTGGGGAAAAAAACCCAACAAAACAACAAACCTTCACCAGAAACCTGAGGAATAAGAAATCCCACAAAGGTCAAATTTTGAGGCAGGAACTATTACAGCATGCAGAAAAGAATTTTTTTTTCTCATAACAAGATAGAATCTGGGGCGGGGTGGGGGTGGGGTGGGGTAGTCCTACATTCTAGTCGTTGAAGAGGAGTTACCTACCAATATGCTGTGGCTGTGTGGGACGAAGGGAGGCATCAGTGAACAAAATCAGCTTACTCATCATGTCACCAGGGTTATTTTAATTAACATCAAACGCCAAAAGCCAAGCACATCTGGTGAAAGTCCTAGCTAAGAGGTCTCCACACTGGGACAGCTACTAAACACATCAGTACACGGCTCCTCTTACTTCAGCTGTCTGCAGGAAAAAATAATCATTACTTTCACTACTAAAAATAGAAATCCCAAAGGGAAAACCCTTGAAAAGTAAATTTCTGCCTCATCTCGGTAAGTGTTAAGCATTTAAAACAAACTGTTGCCTACAGAAGGTATGGAGAGTTGGACACCTCTCAGATCATTAACAACAATCCAAATTAGAAAACCATCCAGTGATGTTGGGAGCCTCACTTGGATAAGTAAGGAATACTGGCAATATCAGATAGTAAGAAATTTAAATAAAAGCTTGAAACAATGTTTGGACTATTAAAAAAAGATAAGAAATACCCTTATTAATCCTCTGTAGCTAATGGAGAAAAATTTTCACATGATCTGTAAAACTGATAAACTCTTTACACAGACGGAATAAGTCACAGATTGCAAAGCAAATTTACTGCAAGTCAAAGCAATGCATAAAATGCATTGTGGGTGGCATCTCCCATCCTAGATCATGTCAGCCTTTTGTTAGGGAACCAAAAGGCTGGAATAAGAAATGCAGATTCTCTAGGGGCATTTCTGACTTTCATGCTGTCTTCTCCCTACTTGGACAGGGGATCAAAATGCAATCACAGTCACTGGCTACCTACGACGAGGCAAACTGTTCAGTTCAGAGTGCAGAAGGGAACTGTTAGAACAAAATCCCACAACTGAGTCACTAGTGTTCTCCATGTTATTCAGGAACTGCTTGGTTTGAGGCATGGGTTGTACAGCCCTTCTTGGGTAAAGACACAAGAGAAGAACCAACCCATCAATTCCAAATTTAAAGTTCTGGGACTCTCTCTTCTGTTTGGGAAGATGAGAGATGGAATTCTTTCCATTGAACTTCCATTGAAAGACATATTCTCACTAACTCTTACTCTCCAAGCACGAACTGCAACACACCAGACGAGTCCTGACACAGGCCCCACTGCCACCATCAGCTCAGGCACCGGCACAGCACTGCGCCCTCTCATCCTGGGAGCCCTGCACCCCCGGCGCAGGCAGCCAGGCTGCCCGACCGACCAGACCTTGGCCGTTGTGGGACCCGACAGACAGAAGCGGGTAGCTGAATGTTTACACTGCAGTCAGAAGCATCTCTACAACAAGACTGCACACTGAACAGAGCACCATTGGGTGCTGTGATCTCCAGCTACTGCCTCACCGATTCAACATTCCTCTGCTTTCATTTTTGGCAGAATTTAAAAAGGACGTTTTTTTAATCCTGGGAATGTCGCAAATCTCAAACCAGGATCTTTCTTAGCTTTGACAAAGTATCTTTTACCACATACACACTTTTACTGACTACTTTAAGCTTTTTCTAAAGATTCAGCACTAAATTTATCCTAAATACCAACCATTTAATGTTTCACTTTCAGTAATTTTAAATGGCCTAACTAGAACTCTCTTTTACTCTAGTCAATTCTACACCTTGTCCACTCTCTTGCAGTGGCATAATTTCACTGATTCTCCACTGCCATAAAGTCTTCCAGTAGTACATAAAAATCAAAATGCCAAATATAGAATGTGAATAAAGAAGCAGAATCCTCTGCCACCTCTAATAAAAATTACTTTTGTCTAAAATTATGATCTACCATTTGGGTGATGTCAGGGCTGAGAGAAAGTGACGGCAGGATCTGTAAAATGATCAACCCATGACTGGGAAATTCTTCATTTAAAGGAATAGCTATCAAAAAAATTATACTAGGTATATCCCTCTGCAGTACGAAGGGATGGTGAGAATCACTGGCACCACTATACCCCTCCTGCTAGCAAGGCTGCCATGTCAGTTAGAAGAGTTATAGATTGCATATACACACATTTATTCAACATTAAAATCTGGTCCACAATTTTCACATCACATCAAATCCTCTTTTTTGACATGTGCCTACATAATTAAGCCATATACACTGTTAAAAAAAAATTATAATATTTTTTCCTAACCTCTCAAGGCAAGAGCACTCACGTTTGTTTAAATATATGCAGTAGAATGAGTAAAATGACAAACTGGACCAAGAAAATGTAGTGTCAAAACCAAATGCGAAATAAACAACCTTTTGTGAAGAACTCCCACACTAAGTTGTGCTCTCGTAAGCTCAAAAATGTTGACCTTTTACTACAGGCCCCACAAAGCTGTACAGTGATGACCACACAGTGCAGGCTGTACTCATGTACTGATGCAAAGCCTGCTTTGTCCGAGTCCCCAGATATCTAACCTCGGTGAATAACAGCACTGGCAACAGGCTGCAGAGAAGTGCATCCACACAGTGTAATTTCCCACGTGGCTGGGGGGCGGGGGGAAGGGGGGAAAATCACACAGAATGGATGTTAAGATTAGAAAAGCTACTTTTGTCCAAACTGTCCAATTAACCAGATAATCCAAAGCCTCTCTCAAGGGGTAATTACTTTTACTTCTGAAGCTTTTGAAAACACTGTATTTTGAGAAACCTTTGAAAACAACATTCACATTTCTACCTTAATGTGTACAAAAGGCTGCTTAGGCAAACAAATGACACAAAACAGTTTGTTCTTTTTCTTTCTTGCTTTTTAAAAAAGGAGACTCCAAAGCCACATCCACCAAATGATTTATGAGGCAAAGAGATCTTTGAAAATATGGTCTGTAAATCTAACAAACTCCAGCTGGGCAAGGTGTCCTCCTCTTACACCTGTGAAGTCTGCTCCTATGAAAAATTCTGTTCTACCTCCAAATGTGTTTGGGATGTTGCTGTAGATAGTTTTTGTAAACAAGCCTGCAGGATAAGGATGTTGAAGAGCAACCTGCTCTTTAGTGCTCTTCAGCAATTTTGAACTCCTGCTGCTGGTGGAACAGTCAAGAATCACCAATGACTTCACTACGATATTCTGGTGGTTAAAGTCTGAGCCACCCCATGGGAGCGCAATCTTTGTAACCACATAGAATGGTAACAGTGAAAAAGGACGTAAGCTTACATTGCAAGAAACAACTTCCACTGAGCAAAAATTTAGTGTTTACTCCTGTATGCTGTGTGCTTCAATACACAGAAGCTTTTCATGGACAAGAACAGACACATTAGCTCTTGATGTGTATGCCCTGCATTATCAATATCACTATAGATACTTCTGGGTTTTGTGCTAGTGCCTCAATCTTTACCACACTATTTCATGTGAGTTACTATAAAGTGGGAAAACATACTCTTCTAATTTTACATACCACAAATGAAGGCACAGAGAGATTACACAATTTCCTAAGAGTCACACTGCAGCACAACAGGAACCGCACTGCTGTTTCCTTCAACCTAGGTCAGCTTCCCAATGATTTGTACTTCCTTCTTCTCTGATGCTGCTGTATTTAGGGGCTTCACAGTGAAGGTGAAGCCTAAGGAAAACATGTCAATCAAGAAGTTTTGAGAACTTTAAAAGAAAAGAAAAAAACAGAACTCAAAAACCAAAACCCACACTGAATTTAAGACTCACAGTTCAAATACTACTTTTGATTTCAGAAACACAATACACTTCAATACAACCTTTAAGAATTTCTTGACAGAAGACTTACTTCATTTTGTGATGCTTACCTTATTGCTCACCAATTGGTCATTGGAAAATAAGAACATAAAACATTTATTAAAACCACCGACAGTAGACAGATTAGGAAAATTGATCACAGGCAGAAAAAAAGGATTACTTGTGGTACAGGGAAAAACTCAAATGTACCATGGAAGTGTCCTTCTATTCACAAACCTGAAAGACTATCAGAATATTGAACCCAAAAAGGATTAGGGACAGATCAACACCCAATAAACAAAAAAAAAGCATTCTGACCAAGAAAATAGTGAGGGGCCAGCAGATGTTGCATACAGTATGGGCTGACAAACAAGCTCCTGCAAGAAAAGCTGTGCCTGGACCTGCAGCTCTACTACTGCTGTGCTTACACTGTAACTGCCTACATGCATGCTATAAGCCTCATGGTAATAAGTGCAAGGTAGCTAACGCCTCTTTCACACCTCCCCTTATATTGTAGTGACACTCTAAACAATGATTTCAGTTTCAACACAATACTTTCTGTTCAGTTCCCTAAGCAGGCATGTATCTGTCTCTTCACTGTAGCTTCAGCCACATCTGCCTTAAAAATACTCATAGGTAAGGAATACTGCAGTATAGCGCAATGTTCCCAAGTTCTGCATTCTTGAAGAGTTCATGCAACAGACACAGGCATTAGCATTCACACTAGATCTGGACTTTAATTTAATCAATGTCAAAAAATCCCCAAAACAGAAAAAAACAAACCACCCCACATCCCACCCACTGCTCTCTTGCTCTCGCTGAAACGAAGGGGGAAAATGCCACAAGTCTGTATGTTGAAATTCAGCCCACACGACATTTCCTTTGGATTTAATTGCTTCCATACAATTTGTATCTGCTAGTCACGCTAGGTCCCAGAGCTCTAAATATGCCGTTACAAAGAAGCTCTTGTCCTGTAATAACCTCCTTAATAACAGAGACAGAATTATGGGTAAAACAATTTTCAACTTCATCCAAAGCATCCCAACAGGAAACAAGTCAAAGCCTGACCACTGACTCTTCCAACATGATTCAAACGAACGAACAGTAAAAAGCTGGAAAGGTCAGATTTTACAGATCCTACATTGTCAAACCTGTTCAAAGTTGGACACATTCACCAATTTAAGGAGCCAACAGCTCTGCATACTGTCATTTACCAATTATGGAGTGAAGATGATCAGGCAGACCATCTTTTAGATGTTGACTACAGCAGCCCACAAAAATTGTAAAAATAAACCTACTGTTCATTTTTCTTTCTTTGAGCAACCCAAATCATTAGTAAAGAGAATACCCTTTCAGATGGCTCCAGAAAAACTATCTGGTTTTCATGGTAGCATTCTTAATGCTTGTAACTATTCTGTACAAGCCCTTCTAAAAATATGCTGATATTTTCTAATGATTAATGCATAAAGAAATTGTATTTTCAGATCATACCATGAGATGGATGCACAACAGTTATCATCCATTAACGCACAAATACTCCTGAACTTTGGGTTTAACACTGTGACTTAAGTATTAATTGCAGACGAATTTCATTAAACCAATGCAATTCTGCATGCACATTATTCACTTATTAGCTTAGAAGTGTACATCAGTCCAATATATCCCATTTTATATCACACAGTAGTGCCTATAACAGCGTTGTCACTGATTTCCTTAAACCATTTCTAGGCGCATACACCCAAATGTAGTGCAATTTTTGTGTCTAGACAGCCCTCCATACTAAGTTTCTTAAATATTTCCTCAAAGGAAATCCTTCCTGGTAACACTTCTAAGGTCAAGTGTAGTCTTGCTTAAAAGCTTTCTTCACTGATACTTCACATCTAAGTAAAAAATGTAGCTTATATCCTAACTCAGAAAACCCAATGAGAGAGGGAACCCGATCACATCCTGTAAATTGAATGCGTCCTCAAAGCAATTTTATCCCAGATCAGCTTTCATCCTCAGATTTTAATAAGCACCACATTTTAAGCACCATATTAAGCCCCAAATTTTATTAAGGACCACAGATGAGATCATTTTCAATTCTGAGAAAAGTCTGTTGATCATGAAAAGGCACCGTCTTGGACCAGAAAATGAATAATTACTAGCTTTCATCAGAAACTCTGTAGCCATTCCTACTAACAAATTCAGAAGGAAAAAAGTAGCTCGTAGATCCTTGACGGATTTTTAAGAGGGACTCTCAACATCAACTCAGAAATTATCTTGATTTTTCTTTTCAGCTATGCTTTACAAATTTATATCAAAAGTTCCTTGTCTATCCAGGTCAAAATCTCCTCCAGTGAACCAGTCTGATTTTGAAGTAATCTACTCCAAATATTTACAATTGTCAATGGGAAGAAAAACCTTAATTTCCACAAAGTTAAATACACTTATGAATAACTTTGTTTCATTCACTGTAAATTGTAAGCTTAAGCCTGGCAGATCTTACTGCTAGCGCTCAAAGCAGCCCTCGTCAAATAGCCCATTTACAACCAGTGTCAGTAAGCACAATCCCTCACTCTGGCTGCAGCAGACCTGCAGCATCAGTCTAAATACAATAACTGAAAACACCACATTCTGCTCTCTTCAGTCAAGATCTAAAATAGATACCACTCAGTCAGTAAGATGTGACCCAGCCCTGAACAGGACCATCCAAAGACCCTAGAAATAGTTTTTAACGTATCACTGGATTTCTGCTACAAGGCTGATGTTGTTGTAACTAAATCTGCACGCTTAACACATTCAGGTGCCCTTGGCAACAAATGCAGTTACTTCTAAAAATAGGTGTGTTAAACGAAAACCAAAATTTTAAACCTATGAACCAAAATGTGGTCCATTATAATGTTAAATTAAAAATATTTCTGACATTCTGATTTTTAAAAATCACTGTATTAAATTACAAAGCTCTTTCTATAAACTACTAGGCCACCCGGTATTTCAGCATTTAGTTTCAAAGCACAAAGTTTTAGAACACTGGAACAGGTTGCCCAGAGAAGTTGTAGATGTCCCATCCCTGGAAGTGTTCCAAGCCAGGCTGGATGAGGCTTCGGGCAACCTGCCTGAGTGGAAGGTGTTCCTGCCCGCAGCAGGGGGGGTTGGAACTAGATGGGTTTTAAAGGCTCTTCTAACCTAAACCATTCTGTGACTCTATGGAAATCAATCTGAAGATATTATTTGTAAACTACTGTTCAGAAAATCAATGCATAAACTTGCTCTTAACTTCCATATCAAGAAATACAAAGTGGATAAATAATTATCATAGTCCAACAATTATTAAAAAGTAAGCTACAGAAAAACACAAAGAACAGATAATCTAACACGTATGGCACGTATAATGTCCTGAGACAAGTTTTCTAATTAAAAGTTTCACCACAGGATCAGATACTGTATGACAGAACCTGAAACATCCCATTAAATGGAAGGACATTCAGTTCACCAAATTCAGCAGAAAGTCAGTGAAAATTAAAAGCATGCAGCACTTCATAAGCTCTGTTCTGCTATGAATGAAAATGCTGTCTATATTCAAAGTTGCGTAAGCTTTACAAAAGACATGATTATAAGTCCTTACTGAGTTAAAGATATACAACACTGAATATAGGAAAACCCTTTTTCACATACAAAACATGAATTTTGGCTTAATCACGACACAAAAAGAAAAATGGTTCTGTCCCACTTCTCCTGAAAAATAGGTTAGCAAGTATCCTCAATTAAAAGCAACTGAACTTCAAAGACGTAAATTTTAACCCATGAAACAGTTCAGCCAGACAATTCACTGTAAGGGAAAGAACTAATTACACCTCTTTCACTATCAACTTTGTAACTTACAGTAGTGAAACCTATCCAAGTGTGATCACATTTATTGTCCATTCATTTTGCATACCATTTTAATTGCCTTTTATTCCTCATTATTTTACTTCCATATACTCCTTTGCATTGACAGAAGCACAAAGAAATAACACTACTATAGTCAAACTCCCCCCCGTGGAGACCATTGAAGGTCTGGTTTTAGCTCAATTCACTACTTCTAATGTAGTATTAAATAGGGAAGTTAATCTATTAAACCTTTACAATCAACAAAAGAAGTAAAAATAAATAAATGGGAAAATTGCACGGCTGTAGTGATGTACTTAAAAGCTAACCATACGGAATCTTCTTAGGCAGTACATATACTCTGTTTAAATGCACTTGCAGAAAAGCCATCTAAAATATAAAATTAACAAACATCTTCAAAAACAATCAATCAGTGTAGGCTTTCCAGTGATCACATGAACTTCATTGTTTGCTCTGTCTGAACATTCCTGTCAAGTTACATGTTTATATCAAGCTGAATACAATCATGAGAACTTACTCATTTATTAGCACATATTGATAAGAAAACATTATAAATCAAAGGTATCCCAAAACTACCAGGAAACAGCATTTCCTTCATGTAGTATTAAAAAAAATAATTTTTCACTTTGTATGCAGATTAATATGAAAGAATTAGCATTACATAACAAAGTTTGTTGTTTATTGAATATATTTGTCAAATACAGTAATTAAGCTTATACAGATACATCTGAAATACAGTTGCATTCTGTACCTACATAATAAACTGAGAAACTTTTAAAGCTGTGATGACTGAAATGCAAGTCCTGACCGCAGTCACAGGCATGCAACGAAGCAGAACAGCCGACGAAGTACGTAACAGCAAGAATATGGCCTAGTGTCTACACCTTTTATTAGTATGTCCCAAAAGTAACCTTCAGTATCAACAGTTCTTTAATAAAACTTATTAAAGACTCCTGTGATTATCAATTCTATTGTTTCTACTGTACTTCAAAAACTCACACTGAGTTTTGGGACCATATTCAAGTTTACATAGATAACTCTCCCTTATCACAAATTTAGACAAGTTTTTGTACTGAAATTAAAGAGTTCTTCCTGAGCAACATATAAGGTCAGTTTCTGAGATTCTTAACTCTAAAATTCTACCAAGGCCTGATATTGGCAATTAACTAGCAAACTGAACTAACTCTCTGTTTGGAGAGACAACTTTGAAATTCCATTGTTTTTCTTGCTTGTACATAGTACCAGAGGTTACAGAAATCAAGGAAATATAACAATTTATTTCCAATCCTAAAATTATTTTTCCTATTTTTGTATTTCAAATACGTAACATTTTTATTTGTAGGAATTAAATGACCTAACTGCATATGTCTGAGGAGTTCACAGGACCCCCTCTCCTATTTGATTACACTTACAGGCCCCTCAGACAAAGCCCAATCAGTTAAGTTTTGCCCAAACGAGATCTGGCACAATCTCAGAATCAAGAGGATGAAATTACTCCATACACATCGTGTTGATTCCAGGAAGATAAAAACCAATTCTCATTTGCACAAAAGTTAAGGAAGTTCTCTGGATTTATAACATCACCATTAAAACAGCATTTGAACTAGACTCCAATTAGAGCAGCAACCAGACAGACCCCTAATGCTGTCAATCACAGCTTGCAAATTTAGTTCTGATGTGTACATTCACACCTCAGAACTTCCTAAGCATCTCTAAGAAGAGTTACAAAGGTGAGTTATAGTTGAATTTCAATCGATTAAATTTTGGTATTATATCACAGCTTTCCTGTGTTGTGTTTGGAACTATTTAATACACTCACTAATTCCAGATAAAAATCCTGATAGTAACACATCTCAGTACTCTTTTGCACATTATAACTTATTTTTCATAAAGGGACACTGGCGAGGGGAGCAGTTCAGGCACTAAGTCCCACATGAACAACCACTGGAGACGGGGAACAAAACAAACCCCTTCAGGTGTGGATTAAAAGCTCCAAAAGCCATACGCTTCTGTAAATGTCTCTTTCTAACACGCGACACCAAAACCAGCAAGGATGCACAGCCTCTTGCTTCGCACTGTTTTTCCACAAGGACTAAAGAAAGCTACATCGATGTAAGCCCCACCTTACAGGACACGCATCATGTCCACGACTAACTGTGGTCATGACTGAGGAACACTGCAAAAGGTGTTAAGTGTTTTCCACGTTTTTATCAGAACTTAACAGAGTAACTTTCTCATGCACTGTCCACCTCCTCCCCCATCCCTAGTTGTGTAACTACATTCCTGAGGCAGAAAAGTATCTCTATTATTAACACTGTACAGCACCAAGCACAACATCAATGTAAAATAATAACAATCACTGAAGAATTAACACAAATGGCTTTCAGGGGAAGGCTATATCTGGAAGTCATTTGAGCACCTCAACTGTATTAGTATTGTTTTGTCATTCTCAGAAAAAGTTTTTTCACAGTATTTACATTACTTTTCTTCTCCTGTTGTCCTGCTGAACATGCTCAGCAATATAAAACTGATAATGTGTTAGATCAAGCTTCTCTACCAACAGGAACCAGTAGGAAAAAGTCTGAACATGTCGTGTAAATCGAATATTGAAAGTAATTGGCCACCTTTCCCCTTCAGCAGGATTTACTGGCAAGTATGTCCTGGTATGGCAAATGTTCACTGTAACGCTTTAAAAACCAGTGTGATAAAGATAACAGTGGCAACAGTCTCACAAATCTGTTCCATGCAAACCCCGAACTCTCTGTTTACCTTCTGGAATTAAATCAAGAGTCTGACCAAGCAGCACCGTACACACACTGAGAAAACATTAAAACCTTAGCCTTCATTTGAAAAATGAGGCTGTACCACCTAAGAACAAATCAGTGGAAAGTAATACTTGAAAAATTCTTCTTACAGAACATGTGTACACAGCTCAGCATGTGGATCAATACACAATTGATATTCCCACTTACCTACATAAGAGCTACGCAAAGCAGATTGCCTGTCTCTCCAGAAATCCTTTTTATCAGAAATAAATCACACTTAAATTTTTTTCCACACATGCACACACATAAAAATGCTTCAGATAACACTGCTGTTGTGTTCATTAGTCTGTTTTCCATCCCCCACTTCTGCGGTTTGGTATTTAATTACAGGGTGGAGTGGTCCCCAGGCTACTTATGTTTCTTCCAGTCACAGCCAGAAAATTTCTGCAGGAACTGACATGCAGGGAGTGCGACTGCTTCAAGTTATAGCTGGTTCCCTGTCAACAAGGTTAGCTCACGGTGCACTGAAACTCCATCACAACTTTTGCTTAATAATTCTTGAAAATATGTTTAAATACAACAAATTGCATTCCAAACTTCAAGAGATAATAAAGGCTTTAACAGGACCTCATTTGGCTATTTACTCTTAATTTCCTTTTCCATTTTCTTTCCTAACAACTATAAACAAGTGTTTATCATTAAGCTGGAAAGAAATGAGGGGTGGGGGGGGGTGAGGGTGTTTGGGGTTTTTTTTGCCTCGAGTACAGGAAATTGTAACCTTGTAAGCCTCGTTTGGCCAAATAGGGATTTTCAAGCATATCATCTGACTTGAACCCTATATGTATATTATTGCACATAGTTTTAAATGCTGCTTCCATAAGTGCTCTTAAAATTTCTGCAGACAATTCTATTTTCACCTGAAAAGCATTACAACACTTGTAAAATATTACAATTCATATGTGATCATTTTATAGCTAAGTGTTACTCCCCAAAGCATCAAGGTGTAAAGAAACACATTATAGATATAGAGAAATAGATTATTCCAATTATTTTTCACAGAATTGAGAAAAGTTCTATTGCATAAATAAAACTGGGGAAACAAAACAAAGACTAACGTAGGTAACAAATTACATAGTGAAAATTTTATTTTATATTAAAAAAATACGCTGTTAATCAGAATATTACTGTTGACAGGATTTGGAAAAACAGTGATGTCACTTTGGGGGTTTATCCACGCTTCTTTTTAATAAAGGAGTGGCATTTTTGGCCTAAGTAACAAGATTCCATCAACTTGGAAAACTCTACTTCTATGTCAGATATGCGTGACAGGAAGGTGAAACCACATGAGCTCATTTTGGTATTAGTCAAAAACCAAAGAGCAGACAAAGGTTACATTATGTAATTTTTTAGCCAGAGGTATCTGAAAGCACCTGCTGGCCGAGCCCTAGCAAGAATTTGTGTAAAGTATTTATTTTAAAATTATCTGTTACAGTGCTCCTATCAGTCGTTGCTTCTTCTCTGCCCTGTTCTACTGAGAAAAATACATGCGAAGTGCAGAGCAACAAGATCTTCTCATTCAGGTGATAAACCAGATTAATGAAAAACTCCTCAGTTTGGACTCTGGTACATGTCCACTCAGCGTTATAAACTGTATACAGTAACATACAGAATGGCAAAAAAACCCCCGAAACATGTTTTCGTGCTTTGGTAGTAGCTCAGAGTGTGACAACAGGCAGAACATTCATGTGCAGAATAACTCAAAGGCTAGGCTCTTGAGTACTCCTTTCGAGATTCCAAAGCCACAGTACAAAGAAGTCATAGTATAATCGTGTAAATTATGCATTTATTAGTTTTTCTAAACAGTAAACATTCTCTATCTTTCCCTTCACACACTGTCTATGTGCTATTTATCATAGCTGAATACACACACACACACACACACACACACAGAGTTGAGTATGAACTCCAGACACCACTTTTCTGACTGGGAAGGCTGTAGTAAACAAGTAAATGGTCTCCTGTAGCCCTGGCAGTTTAACTGCCTCAATATCCTTAGACAGATGCTTCATCAATGTTTTCATTCATCAGTAAACATTCTGCCACTGTGTATCTACCAGGTTAATACAGTGCCACTTGATTTGCAATGAACCTGGAGCAGAGATACAGAACCTACCAAAATAAGGCACTGTGGCCTTACCACATGTTACAGTTAGCGCGTATTTTCAGACTTATTAAACTGCTTCGAATCAAATTCCGAATGTCATAAATAAAACACCCTGACCAAAATTATTGACCAGAGGGGACACGCAGTTATGTTACCACACTTCTCAAAACCTGTCACTAAAATAAGGAAGCCTACTCCCCAGTCCCTAAAGATACGGATGCTATAAATATAACCCACACCATTTGCACCGCAGCAGCACGGCCCGGCTGTGAAAAGGCAGCCGCGACAGCAGCACCGGAGACCCGGCGGCCCCGGTTGCGCCGCTCCCCCATCCACAGCCTATTTTACTCCCAACGGGTCACAAGACACACAGCGTCCCGTTTTCCCACAGTCTGGAAAACTCCCTGGAACGACCGCTATTAAACTTATTTTTTAAAAGTCAGTTTCTGTATCTTGGACGTGTGGCCAAGCGGGAAAGAAGTAAGGAACCGACTGGCGACAGGCAGGGCTCTGCCCCCGGTTCTGGAAGCAGCCCTGCGGCCCGCGGCGGCCGGCGGCCCCGCTCCTCTGCCCCTGCCCCCGGTCAGGCGGGAGGGAGCGC
>JAVJGI010000003.1:29631943-29644951 GCA_035590275.1 Ibycter americanus | reverse complement strand
GGGGCCGGCAGGGTGTGTCGGGGCTTCCCCGCCCCCCGCCGCAGGCGCCGCTCCAGGTGCGGCCGCGGTGCGTCGCGGATCCATCCTGACCACGCGTCCCCAGTCACTTGTCCTCTTGCTAGTCTGTCCCGGAAGACAGAACTGTCATCAAAACGCATTCCTGAGGCTTTCCATAAAGTGAACGTAGCATGTACAGTTCTTTCAAATCTTGCCTCTTTTTTTGGTGCAGTTAGAACAGCTTTTGAACGGTGATGTGACGAGAATTTGCTTAAATTCAGTAGCTGCGCCTATAAAGAATAGTATTGTTCGCTTTCCAGCTTCAGTGTTGGTTTTACGACAGGAAGCATACAGTGGTTTTATGACTGCACACATACAGACATCGCACATTGGCTATACAAACACACCACTTTATTTCAGTAACGCATTTCTCCATTTCATTTCTGCATTTTGGACAGGCTCCAGGCCTTGCTGATTGATAAGAAAGCGTCCTCCTCAGTAATCAGAATCTACATTAGAAAAGTCTTAGGTAAGTACTCTTTTTCTGAACTTACTTCTTAAGAAGCCTGAACTATTCTGAACTTCATTTGGCTTCTTCAGCTCAGAACTCGGACCTGACTCTTGAACAACCTTTTCCACTTGGTCGGTGTTACATTTTAATGTTCATAATGCAGATTCTGAGATTCACAGTTTAAGCCTGTACGTGAATTCTGGACAAGGATCAGCTAGCTCTATGAAACAAATCTTGCTTGTGCATTTCCTCGTTTCCTTGTTTTAACAAACATTCCCTGTCATTTATTTTTCCTTACATTTCCTGTTCATGTTTCCATTGGCTAGGCAAATCTCCTTGAGTTTTTTTGTTGGTTTGTTGGGGGGGGGTTGCCACATCTGCTATATTTCTGGTCAGGAAACCAGTACTCCTGAGACTTGTTTATGCTTCCCTTCCCTAAGAATTTTCCATGCTGTCTTTTGTACCATTCTTCTACTGCTTCCTTACTGGCTCACTTGCTAACATTTTTACTAGCTCACACAGCTGTGCGAATTACAGCACCTGCTCCAGGGTTATGCAGATACTGCATATCATTTTGTTCTGAAATTTCCTTGCTTAAAACCTTTGGGTGTTAGATGATTGTGTGTGTGTGTCACACGCATGTGGTTATTGTACAGATAGTGATGTGAATGAGTGATTTTTGATACAGCCTTTACAAGGGCTTTTTTGCTTCCTCCAGGCCTCCGCATCTTTGAGTGAAGACACACCCATCTACCTATTACATTCCTTTCCAGATGATGTGCCTATTCAAGGGAAGGTTCTGATAATCTCACTCATGGTGCCATATACGTTAATTTGACCACTTCCATGAGACAGTGTGGCATCTCATAAGTAAGTGTATGCACATCGGTTCTAAACTTAAGTAGTGTTTATTACAGCTAGAACTGTCTTCTTCAGCAAGATGTTAGCATTTCAGCAGCACTTTTTACCAAGTAATATAATTAGCTGCTATTGTACCACTTGGTGTAGGCTAAACCATCTTTCCCCACCAATCTGAAAGTGATTAACACTGTGAGAATAAATTTTCATAGTATTGTTGTTATTATTCTTTGCTTAGAAAATAGTAACTTCCTTCTTTGCATACAAATATAGGATATGACCACCAGCTTTTACAGAAAATTATTCGGTGTGTTCAAGCCCATGGAAGACAATGATACTTCCATCACAATGGGACTGGATTAAGTCATAAAGGAAACAAACCACAAATGTGACATAGAAAGCCTCCTTATCGTTACCTTTCTACTAATTACAAGATCATACGTTATAAAAAAGAAGACAATAACATTATCTCAATTTCACCTGCTGTTCAAATGTTTTTTAATAGTGCAGACTTTTTCCTTCAGCTGAAGGATTTACAAAAGTACAGTACTTTGAGGAACCCTGTTTGTTATACATTTTCTAGTGGCAAATTCAATCTGTGAAATTTCAGTGGAATTTCAGTGGAAGCCGAGCAAACAGATCAGAAGAAGTAAGTGCACTTTCAAATGTACCCTTCGATAATGAGCATCTAATCGTTTAGAGACACAATACCACTGGCTGTGACTGTTAATCTAGATCCATCCATTGCTTTGTATCAAAGCCCTACATACATTAAAATTTTTCTGAGAAAGCCTACATAGTTGAAGATGCATGTGTGACATCTGTTATAAAATAAAACGTTTTGAATTCCCTGGAAAAATCTCATGCCTTCTGGGTAACTGGGTAACAATTACACAGTGTAGACCAGGAAGAGCACGCACAATTTTCTGTTTGGGTATGCACTATGCAAAGAGACTTTAAGCAGTCATTAACTACATCTAGTTGCTCGCATATACTTCAGTGAGGAAAAGCCACGTATAAAAAGAAAGCTTCTATTCCTCCAAAACAAATAATGGAGAACAAAGAATATGGCAGAACAGTAAACATGTTACATGGTTTCATTATACAAAGGTATACGTGTGCATCATACACACACATTTACACTTTAAAAAATAGAGTTTGTAATGCAAATTAATAAGTTTTATTTGCACTTGTGGCAATTGGGTATTGTCTGATAAGACTTTTTTGTGTGTTATGGTCTTGCTAATTGTTCTGTGTTAATCTAATTTTCAAGAAACTTCTTCTGGGAAGGTATACTTCAGTAAACGTATTGTGTTTTTTAACAAAGGGGTCAATGCCTAAGATTCTGTTTTTATCTGTGTGCATTTTACAGCTATTTGTTACTCAGGTAGCTAAGAGCTTTTACACTCTGGTTGGCACCTCAGGATGCACGCAAAGCATATCCTGGAGACAATGGTGATACGGTTTATTTAATACAAAGACCTGGTGTGTACTACAAAGTTTCACCAAAATAGCTGTGTAAGCATACCTCCGCAGCCAACATCTCCAAGCCAGCAAAACCTCTAACATGGACACAGTCTGCTAGCCAAAAAAAAAAACAAAACCCAACCACAAAAAAAACCCCCACACCCACACCTGCTGTCAGCTGAGTTCATGCTGGTTTATAAGTTGATGTAATTTTATTAGCAAGAAAGCTATGTGAGCATCTATAGTCGATGACTGCTCAGACATTCATTTCAGAAACAGCGGTGCTAATAAAAAAAAATCGCTCCAATGTTTGTGTCTCAGAGGTTATTCCCCTTGCAGCAAAGCCAGGGGAACGGGACGTACAAACACTGCTCATCCACATCAATACAAAGTCAGATTACACTTAAACAGTTTGCAACAGTGATTTCGGAAAAGCTGAAGTGTCTGGTTTCAAACAGCTGAAGCCGTGTCAGAAGTCACCACACTACAGCCACTTGTTTCAGCTTCTTTACTGAGATTACCCCTCCCAAGAAGATAGTGGAACAAAATACCCAGGCACACTATTATCAGTTTGTTCCAGGTAGCTTAAACTGCTGATGAAAATGAGGCTTGCTAATGTATTATGCACATAAACTAATTAGGAAACAAATTCACATTTGTGGACATGGTGGTAACGCTTACAGGACAGAAAAACAACTAGTCTTTTAAGACTTTCAGGTACTCAAGACAGATTTGGAAGATGATTTTTGCCCAAATTCGGTGGGGTAAGTAAGTCCTAAAATAGATATGAAAATAAACTGGGACCAGATCAGCTCTGGTGCTTCAGAATAAAAGTCCAGAATTGCAAAAAGCAAAAAAGAAATTGCTTAACACAGTGTGATCTTATTGGCAAGAGTTGCTCTGGAATAGTTATGTTGGTCTGGCTCCCTGCGTGAACGCTGCCAACGTGACAATACCAGAATAATTACCCAGCTAACAAGACTAAATTACACAGGCGTAGCTCCAGAGGAAAAAGCATTCTGGAATATCTCTGCGAACTTTAGCAGCAGGGTAGTGCAGAACAGTGCTGAGAATCATACCAGCATGAAAAGTACGTTTCCTAGCATAACTAATTTAACTTGCAGAAAGATACAGTAAGATACAGTTTTCTTTGTTGTAGATAAAAGCTGCCATGTACACAGAGATGGCTGTCTGACAGATTTGGCTAGGAAACAAAGCTAATAGTTTAATTACAATCAGATTTAATATTTGGGGAGAGTCTTCCAGTTTGAATGTCCTGTGTCCCATACAGAGGGTGTATGACTTGCTTGAGCCCAGCAGGGCAATTTGAAACAGAGACTAATCATTCCGACATCCTGCTGCTGCTGTTAGTGTAAAACATACCAGTTGTCACATAGTCAGTGTGTATATATATTAAAACACCCAAGAAGGCAGCGTCATATATTTCTTAACGCAGCTTGAACACACATTGTTGGTTGTACTTGTTGCTCAGTGCTACGTATTTCACCTTTTCCCCTCTCTGCAGAAGATAAGGCCTATGTGACTTGTGCATATTTTTGAACTGCAGGATCCTCTGTTTCCCCGAGTGAGAAGAACATTCATGATCAGTATTCCCTGTTTTCATCCTGTGTTTTCTTTTTGCTTCGAAAGTCATCCTTGATACCAACTTTTAACCTTTGTGAGAGAACGAGCAGGGATGAGAGGCAAGTTGTTCTAGGAGGTGTTAAAAGTTGACCAGTCTAAAACCAGTCATTTAAGATGTGGTGCTGCCATTAAACGTGTAAGTGACAGAAGAAAAACCTAGCAAAGCAGAAAGAAAAGTACCTCTCCTCATCCATGTTCCTTTTTGTGTAGCTTCACGGGGACAAGCCCAAGTGCAGGTGCTGGCATGCAGACCAGTGAGAACCTTTGTTCTTCAGGTGGGCAGAAGTAAGCAAACATCTCCACCCTTTAGCTGAGAGACCACGATGTGAAGATTTAGTCTGACAGAGATAAAACTGCACGGTTTTTTCTAATGTAAATACCTGGGAAGAGTGGAAGACATAGCACTGCTTTCCTTCTTCTTTTGGTTTCATGATTTTTATGAGGAAGATCTGAAAAACTGGACCTGGTGCAACAAGGTATTAAAAAATTAAAAGGCGTGCTTATAGAACTTATTGAAAAAGGATGAGAAAGAAAACTTTGTGTGATAAAACCAACCTACATAGAAGTACTCAAAATGCATGCATCCTTGTTAGAGATATTTGTTGACTGATTTATAAAAGGCATGCATCTTGCTTTCTGGTGAATTCTTGATTGCATCTACTATGAGACCGTATGCTAGACTGCTTTCTGATAAGAGATTTTATAATACATCCCTAGATTAGCCACGGTTAGGAGGAAATTCCCTCAACATTCAGATCACATGAAGCAGCAAAGATGGCCAAAGAAAACCTTTTTTAAGAAGTGCCACAACCTCTAATAATTACTAAATCAAGACAAACAATGAAGTCTCACCTTTTTTACCTAACAAAGTTGCTCAAAAGATTCCACGTTAGCTTTGTTGGGACTTGAATTCTCGGTTCTCAAAGCACTGACTATTTTGTTTCAGAAATACTTGGAGCAGTTCCAGTTGCGCTCATCGCTCACGCTGCTTTGCGGCCATCTGCTCCCTGGATGCTGCTGTCACCAGAGGGCTCAGCTGGCAGAAGGGAACATCTGAACACTCTGCATGGTCTGGGTTCATGCAAAGTTAGCCAACTTCGCCCGCGCTACAGGCCAAGGTGGCTGCCCAGTGACTGAAGTGGGTAAGGCATGCTCACACTTTCTGCTTTAGACCAGTACCGGTCTGTCAGCAAAATCCAAACCTGCAATCCCCAGCAAGAACTGGGAAGTATTTAGGAAACTGGGGAATTCTTAGATCTGGAAATTAGAAGATAGATGAGGATGCAGAAAAGCATAGACAATGGTGATTTTAAAGGCCGCCCATGTCAAATTACTAACCGATTCCCGAATGCAGAACAAGTGTTTACAACAGGTTTTGTCTCAGTAATAGCATAAGTACTGAGGGATTTCTCTAAAATTAGGCCTTACTCAGGGCTTCTGCTAATGACAAACCTAACCTAAAAGGACAGAAATTTTTCTGTTATCTTACGGTGGATCAGTGATCACAGAATGCTTGAACGGCCTGGTAGAGAAGCTTCCTGACTTCTGCCACTCGGGTATTTTAAGTATCTGTTGGGAGCACTAGGAATAGCACTGTGAATGTTCACACACACACACAAGCACGCTACAGAGTAAGACAGATTCCATAAAGTGAAATTCAGTTTTAATCTATTTACCTAAGTTTTCCTTTTGCCAAAAACCAACACTTTGACAGAAGAATGCATAGGGAAAGGAAAACAGTAAGATCAGTAGAAGCTCCTTACATATATAATGTTGCGGGGGGGGAAAATAAATGTATTTAATGTGTTCTGCAGCATACTTGGTCAGTATTATTCCTAAACGGAATAATATTGTTTTCTATTGATACAAGTAATTTGATAGGTGAATGAAATTTCAGATTTCAAGATACAACTGCAGTAATCAAACTGCCACAATTTATATTTATCCTGAAAATAAAATCAGCAAGAATATTAAAAGAGAGAGATTGTGCTCTAATATACCCGACCCTGACCACAAAGCTAAGCATAGAGTGACAGGAAGCTTCCTTCCCTTTATTTAGATAAGTAAGAAACAGCAGAGCTTTACTCATGGAGTTTTGCCAGGTTGTTCCTAATCCTGGACTTCCTTTCCTACACACTATTGTTAATATTACAAGGTCACAGTATAGGAAACAGGCATTCTTATAAAAACTGGAACTGAAACAAGATCACCATTCATACCTTTGAGTCTATACATGGACACATTTAGTAAACAGTACTAAATTTAAAACAGGTCTAATGCCTTCAACATGAAATTAAAAATGCAACATTAAGACAAAAATCTTGATTCAGTAGGTTTTCTGTTGTATGAGAATTATAGGCCTAATCCAAAGTTCAGGTACTGATTTATATATGTGTATATGTAAATTCCATAGCTGTTTAAATGCAGTTTTCCCCATGTAATTCAAGAAACATATAATTAATTAGCCAGTTAAAAGGTGAGAAAGGATTTAGTCTAGTACATTCAAGGCTTGCAAGACAGCATGGCAGGCACAAGCAAAAGTACAAGAAAATGAAGCTTGTAGGGGAGTAAATATGCTTCAGAGACTGATTAAATTGATTAAAACTCGGATCAGAAACTTTAACAATAGATTTTACAAAATGGACAGTGATCATACAGAGTTCATTAAAAAACAAAACAAAGCAGGAGGAAAAAAAAGCATTGCTTCTTGAGTTTACTCAGTACTTAAATAATACCATTTTACACCACCAAACCAATTACATTATCCTGTTTTATGAGTTTTAAGAATCGGGTTATATTGCATTCTTTGCTAAGTGGCTTAGTAAAGTCATTAGCAGAATCAATAAACAATGTTTTACAGTGGTTGAAAACTGGAAATTTTATTGTTTTCTGTTTAAAATTGATCACAAATTTGGAAAATATAAGGTGAAATACATTCCAGGCTAAGTCGTGAGACTATGAACAATTCTTATCGGAAGACAAACAGTGAAAATGATGGTATAGCAAAACTTCTGCTTTGTAGATTATAAAAATAAAACTTTCTGCCCTCTGCTGTTTAGACCAGGAAAAAATAAACCAGGATACCTATCTGTTGAGAAGCATATAGCTAAGGGATGAGCCTAACTGCTTTTAAGAAAATAATCTAGTTTATGCTTAAATGAGTTGAAATTTTAGTTGTTCAATGCACATGGACTCTGCACTGGCATGAAGTGTGCCTGGATTTAGTGGTCTATCAGAAAGGTGCCAGGGAGCCATTCACAAGTTGCTTGCTCCATAAAACCAGAAGTTATGTGACACATACAGGAAGGGCAGTTCTGCAAAACAAAGCTATATTCACAGTAACACAAAACGTACAGAAGTTCTGCACTGAGGGTAACAGATCATGTTCCACACTTAATGATGAAATACTAACACGCTCAAGTTTCTCACAGATTATTCAGAATCAAGGTCTGCAAAAGATTAACATGTTGCACTGCCGACAAATCAAATTTGATTGGTCACTTTGAAAAATAAGTTACTGGACTTTTTAAGAGGTAAGCTGAAAGTTACTTTTTTCTGTTATAAAATCATCAGTTCTTCCAGACTTGCAAAAAAAAAAAAACCAACAAACAAAAACAAACCCAACCAAAACCAAACCAAAAAGTACAGAAATAGCCTCAAATTCAACTTTGCTTTTAAAGGCTAGATACCAGAGCAAATTTTAAAAAGCCTATTAAAAAGAAAATGGGTTAAAAGTAGCAATATTACATATTTTTTTAATAGCTTGTGAATAATGCTTTGTACTCGCTGTGTCTTGTTCAAGAGTTTCTATAAAGCAATTGCAAGTTCATGAGAGTAAACCAGTAAAAAAAAAAAGAGACAACTTTGTGTCACCTTTATTTTTTGGACAGAATTTACATTAAAACCAAAAAAATCCAGATCCACAAGTGAATTCTTATTTCATCGCTATCTATGGGTTATGGAAGTAGATGCTTTTTCACTGTGCAACTTCAACTGCCCTATGAAACAGGCAATTCCAACACTGGTAACTCACCTTGGCATGGCTGCATCATCAGCTAGGGTCATTTGCTGTGCACTCACACTGATCACCACGGTTTAGATGTAGTTCTGCTCTGTCCGCACATCAGTACTTCTGTTGTGGCAGCTGCAGCGTGTGCCGTGCAGCCAGGGGCATTGGCAGAGCTGTAGAAAGACCTGTTCCGACCTCGCATAAAGGCAAATCCACCTTTCTGATGATTAAGCTAAAAGCCCCAGCTGCTGAGAAGCTGCCTTCCAGGCTCAGTACTCCTCCCCAGAACAAACCAAAAGGTACCATTCAAAAGCAACATTCTTGGTGTAAAGAACCTTTCTCCTGAAGTCTGTTCATGGATCACTGCCACAGTTTGCATTTCTCTGTAAATTTCACCCAGCTTCAAAGTTTAACCCTGCCCCTGCCCCTGCCCCGTTCAGGTCGTTTTTGTTAGAGGAAACAAGACCATTCAGTGCTTCAGTTTTGACTTCTACACTATTGTAATAAGCTTAAAAAAAGGGGGCGGGGAGGATGGACACACGACACGACACACGGACGGACAGACAGGGCAGGAATATGCAGGCTTTCTAATGACATTCTGCATTCACAAAATCTGCTTTGAACTGTCCATTTTACTCATGATCACGGCAGGAAGCCCCCTCCTTCTCTTCCAGCACACACTTCAGGGTGTGACACATGTAAGTTGCTAGCACTGACCACGATACCAACTAGCTCTACAGCAGCTAATTTTCTTTTTTAAAAAAGTTTAAGAGAAAGCGAAGTACATTCAGATTCACAGGGCAGCAATGAGATGAGACTCAAAAAGCTTCTAGGACTTGTATCAAAAACTTCCAGTTTGCTGCCATGAGTTCTTGACTATGGCTACAGGCAGGAGAGATGTAATGAAGAGAAAACATTGGCCTTCATATATAGGCTATTCTTGTGTTTCACCTGAAAACATTGGCCAATTACATAAAAAAATATTAATCAAGACATACCAAGTAGTAACATTTGACCACATTTAATTAGCACATACTGTATGTGAAAAAAAATGCTATGATTTTATGGGGGAAAAAGCCACCACATATAGGTGGTCCATGAAACACACTGCCAATTCATATATGGAAGAAGAAATTAAGTTTATTCACACCATCGCCACACTATATCGAGCAATTAGAGAATAAGCAACTCCATATTCCAGAAAACTAACTTTTTAAAAGTCGTATTAAGCGTTACTGATTAAAGCACTTCTGCCATGCAGATTTCATTCAAAATGGTACCTTCTCAAAGGTACAAAGATTCAAAACAGTGAGAAAATAATGCATTTGTGAATGTAGAGACCCAACTAATACCGAAATTTATGGTGCTGCTGTGAAAGACAGCAAATACACAATTACTGCTAGATCTGTAGGTGTTATGGTTCTCTCTTGGCTCTCCAATATACTTCAAGGGCTTTACAATGCACCCTTCCATTAGTGATAGTAGAACATTAGTAGAACTATTTAACCTTAGTCAGGAAAGCTACAAAATACTGCATTAGAATACAATTGGAAAGAGACTTTTGACATAACCTTTGTAAGACAACGGAAAAGCATCATTTATGTTGCAACACTTAGCTAGTCTTTCCTTTATGAGCACACCATCCGAATGGGAATAAAAATTGTTGCATCACAACATGAAGATCAGATTTAGCAGAAGTTAGCACTGTTCTTAATCTGCCTCCTAGCCCACAGTTTTACTTCTGCAATTTTTCAGATCACCTTTGCATATAATCAGTAACTCAGGCTTAGGCCACTGGGTTTTCCACAGCAACTGCTCCCTGCAGAAAGCACAAGACTGTCTCGTGGGGGTTACAGCTAGCTGCATTAAAATGGGAGTGTTAGCTTCATTATACTTTCCTTCACTGCATAGGAAGGGTGGAAAAGCAGCCCAACACCCAGCCTCTGCACTGACCAAATCCTTTGGAGGAAGAGGGCAGCAGTCCCACGTGTGCCCTTACACATACACAAGTATGAATGGAAGAAACATTCCTGTAAAGTTTCATTCCCACCAGTACAGGGTGTTTTTTTGGTTTTTTGGGTTTTTTTTTAAATTTCAAAAGAGAAGAAAAACCAAGGGAAGAAACTACTTGATAAACATAAAAATAAATGTGCAGCACCATACAATATTGAGACAGCTTTACTTAATGTAGGAAGGCTCTTCAAGTAGAACTATTCTAACTTGAAGCTAAAGAAATTCTCAGCATAGCATGGTGAATGTCTACATTTGCAAGCAAAGCAAAACCAATTACCATGTCAGGCAGGTACATAAAGTTAGCATCAGAGGACATTCAGCCTATAATTAATTACTGGCTCGAGATCCTGGCACAGGAAAGCATTTCATCTGATCCAGATGTTTATTTTTCCTCAAAACATGTTTGTGAACATTGTTTTTAGTTGCTTCACAACAGCCACGAATCAATACTACTTCATGTTGCGCACTATTCTCCTGCAATGGTTTGTCTTCATTTCCCCCAGCGCTTGTTCCAGCTGCTGAATTAGGTGGAGGAGGGTAGAAGGGTCAGTTTGCAACACCTGGGCAGTGTGATCTTCATTCTGATTAAGATGCAGCTTTAGAGTCACAGCAGGCTTAATCTGTTGTCTCAAACTTCTGCTTGCAAGCTGCATGAGCAGTTCAGATGAAACACGAATAGGGAAACAAACAAACAAAGAGATGGTTATCAACTTTTGTATTTACAATTCACAAGAAGTTTGCAGGACCTGCTTGGAGGACTGTTTAAAAATCCTCTTCACCTATATTAAAGACATATACAGTCTATTAGTTTTATCATTAGGCAACACTAATCCACTCTGATCAATGTTTTCTTAATATTTCTGAAAAATTAAGTGGTAATTTAGACTGAATATATTTAGTATACACTAACATTTTTAAAACAACGTGGAGCTATGAATTCAATTTTCATAAAGCAACAAATACTTTGCATCTTTACATATCCTGTTCATCTCATAACTAGCTATCTTTGATGCAGTAACAAAATTATGTCAGTTTGAAATACGTGAAAAACTGCTGACTCAATGACTTTGAAAGAACATAAATTCATTGTTTAATAGTTGTTCATGATGCTAAAAAAATGTAAAGTAAAATACAGAACACTGAAAATGTAACAGAAGTTACCTGCACATCCAGTCTCCATTCAAGACTGTGGTAGCTGGGGAGCTTTGGGGCCAGCTCACTAAGAATGCTTCTGATCTCCCTCCTGTTGTCAAGGTACAGCTGCAGCAGTGATTTGTTCAATTCATCGGAGAACCCCAGCACATGAATGGAATCTTGGAAGTCTATCTCCGAAATCTAGACATAACAATTAAGGCCTTATAATACAATTACAATTTACAACGCATTCATACTGTAACACATTCTCTGATCAATGATACCCTACCACAATACACTGTAATTTATCTGTCAGTCAAGCCACCTCACCTCAAAGGAAGATTCTGCAGTATTTCAATCTTTTCCCCACCTGCTCTTCAGAACAACGCTCGCCTGCATTTAATTTGGAATTATTTCTCTCTGTATACCTTTACCATGTCTCCATTGTTCAACTATTCCACTATATCAACAGTAAAAAGTCTTCCCAATGGAAACAGTAATTATCTAACTATTGTCCTTTCAATACCTGCTTACACCTGTCCAAACTTCTGATGTCTGGAGCTGGGAAAGCTCTCCAACCTACTGTGTCCGACAAACATAAGAAGTACTTAACAGGGGGTTAGTACAGTAGGCATCCTGTAGAGCAGCTGAACAAGATCTTCACTCAAGTGTTGTTATTTAGACGGAGCTTAATCCTGCAGCATGCTTCTTTACACAGACTAAATTAACGCATGTTCTTGCTATATGCCTTTAAAATGTCACTGAGTTTTAGCTTCAGACACTGAATACAAATTCCAGAACCATTCACACAGATGCAGTGTTTCAATCCGAGAACAGTGTAAGAGACACCTCTTTTTTAAATGAAAAGAATACGTCATCACAACTTTGAACTAGGTTTTCCCTACTCATCAGTATTTTCAGAGCTATTAAGTGTTTAGAGGACATCTCTTGAACATATCCCGTAATTCATTACGCCAAGGCATCCTCACCATGAGCTTGCAGCTTTCAGTAAGAAGATACGTTAGTCCCTCTACCCCATGCTGAACAGTGTCAACTCCAACGTTCAGTTTTCCTTTAAAAAAAGCACCAAGATACCTTTTATTTCCTTATGAAGCCGCCACAGCAACAATACACAAACCTGCAGATTTAACCACAGCTAACTCGCAAAATACGCACTGAAAAGGAAAAAACAGACCAAAAAAAGGCAGAGAGTTGTGCACCCTTCAGATAACGCCGGGGGATCACACAGCAAGTTAGCTCCGCTGCCCGAGGCGAACCGAAACACGAGCCCCAGGAGAGCCCCAAGCCCGCCCCCGCCGCGCGGCACGGCACGGCACGGCAGGGCACGGCACGGCACGGGGGGGGGCGGTGGCCT
>JAVJGI010000003.1:29607871-29624978 GCA_035590275.1 Ibycter americanus | reverse complement strand
TTGGCTTCGCGGCGGCCAAGGAATTACTGGGCCCGTGGCTCCATTGCGCAGCGCTTATTTGCCTCCACCCTCGGAGCAGCGAGGCGGGGCTGCCCGCCCGTGCGGCTCAGGCGGAGCCACGGCCTGCCTGCCCGCTTCCCTGCCCGCTTCCCTGCCCGCTTCCCTGCCCGCTTCCCTGCCCGCTTCCCTGCTCCGCGGGCCGTCGCTGCAGCTGGCGTCCGAGGCCTCCCTCGGCGGGAGGGAGGGAGGGGAGCACGGTGGGGCTCTCCCGCAGCATCGCCTCTAGGCTGGTGGAAGCTAAACCCTTGCTCTGGCATTTCACTGCGCTGCCCGGTGTGTGGTTCCTCTGAGGCTGGCTCTGCACTGGGGTACTGGCTATGCTTGGAAGATAGTGAGTAGCACGGAGCCTGGCTGGCTGACGACCAAAGTGCTGCTAAAAAGCCGAAAACAAAATGAGAGGAGTAGTTCTCCCATCTTATCAGACCTGAACGCTGAACTTTCTTTGTGCGCATTAGTTTTCAGTTCTTGGACAGGTCTTGGGTGGAGATTCGGGTCAGTGATGGTATGATTATATCAGAATGCAAGAAGCTGAGACATGGGGGCTTTTGGGGATACATTTGAAAGTTATTGATACTATCTATGTAATTTTTGTTCATCCTGTGCTTGTGGAATGTTGGAAGGTACAGCCCAATCTACCAAAATATTTGGAATGTTGTCACCAAGTTTGTGGCAGGACAGTTTCTGTATGTTCGTATGATTTTTTTTGTGATTGCTGTAAGTATTGCAATCCTCTTTAGCACTAAAATGGAATTTAAGTTTGTTTAATACATTCAGTTTTTTTCACCAATGTGAGGGGAAGGAGCTGTTTTCTTGAGCATGTGGATGAGGAATTGCTTTGTCTTTCACTATGAAATAGGTTTTGAGTTGATTGAGATACAAACTTCTGAAGATTTGATATTTACATATACTTTGTGGAGCTTGGTTTGTGGCTAGTTGATAGAAGCTCTGAATGTTTGTATCTGTGTCCCAAGCCATGTAATTTCTTCATGACATCTGTCTTAAGTGTGCTCCCAAGGCTTGCTCACGTTGGCAAGTGTGAAATGGGTTATCTTTCATAGGATGCGAGGGCTGTATCCAGAAGAATGTTTTCCAGAGAAGTTGCCTCTTCTAGTCTGGGAGTCACTGTATTGGTGTTTAAAAAAGCACTGTGTTTCATAACCCCTGATTATTAATGCAAACAATACTCTTAATGTATTAAGAGGTAAGCAAGGCGTTCTTAGTGTTTGATACAGCAGATAGATGCATTTTTTTGTGTATTGTCAGTTCTTGTATGGAGCGTATTTAGCCATCCTTATTTTTGAGTGAGAAGGGACACTTTGCTTTCCTTCGAAAGTGTACTCAGAAATGTATTTTCTGTTGTACGTATAATGATACTACTGCTGCCTTATTTTTGAGGGCAATACCTTGTCAGATGCATCCCAAATTAGTGTATTTACTTCACAGTTGTTTTGCTGCTCGTGGCTATGCTGTGATCCAGCATGCCCCACACTTTCCCTTCCTCAGTTCTGATGTGATGATCCTGTTCAGTCCTGTGACAGAGGGATGTAGCTCCACAGGCTTAGTTTGTTTTGTGAGTTCTAGGACTCAAAGTGGGAACTGAAAAAAAACCCAAGTCTCAAAACATCCAAAGGAGAAATTTGTCTGTTCACACTGGAAAACTAGGTGTAAAGTACTGAAGATTAATGGAGAGTCAAGTTTAACTTCTTTTGTGTGGTTTACAGTATAGTCTTTAATTACATACATCTGAATTTCTGTGTGCTCTAAGCTGCCTTGTTCAATTGACAGCGTTGTCCACAAATGAGCCATGGAATTTCAGAAATTGTAAGGCTTTTTTTGCTTACATTTGAGACAATAGTTCTGGGCCCCAGAAGAATCTGTATATATGTAAATGTTTGGCAGGGAAGACTGCGTGTTGTTTGCAAGTGCATGCATGTTGTTTCAAGGACAACTTTAATTGTGATATTTTCTAACCTTGCTCAATCCTGTTTTAATTTTCTGTGTTGTATGCACTGAATTTACTGTGTTGATTAAAACAGTGCAATAGTTTCAACCCTATTGCTGTTTCTGTCATAGTAAAAGTGATTGTATTATTTGAATGATTGTTCTTTATCCTTCTAGTTTCACTGACATCCTCTTTGCTAGGGCAGGCTGATGAGAGAAACTGGTAAATCTTAATTTAGAGATAAAAATTCGTGAATTTCATAATTCTTTACAGGTTCCTGTGACTGTAACTTCTGTTCCGCTAACCAGTTGAAAGTTTCACAAAGCATCATATGTCTGAACGACCAAGTCAGAATCATGAGAACTGATTTTGAAAGTTTCAGCTGTTTCCTCCCATTAGTAATAACAAATTTTAATTATCTTCATGTTTGTGTCTGTTTAAATCAAATCTAACTCTCCAGTATTTAATTAAAGTTGAGGACCTCAGATCATGGGACAATGCTTTCTGCTTAAAAAACCCACGAAGGACGGGACAGGAAGACAGGAATTCTTAGGTGTGTCTTGATCCTGAAAGAGAGTATAGTAGTTTTGGCTGCGATTTCTTGATTTTAGTCAGTGAGGTTACAGTTCTTAGAATGAAAAACCTACGGTCAAATGAAAACAAATCCACATTGAACCATTTAAATAAGAAGCCTCAGCTTGGAGGTTTTCAACAGTCATACAAACAACTTGGGTTACCTAATTGAGTTTAATTGTTTAAGAAGTACTTCTGATTCCTTCAATAGAAGAAGTTAGAGGAGATTCAGATATTCTGGTAACAATGTTATTAAGCACCTACTATCTACTTTTAAAACTTGTCCCTGAATTACTTTAACTATTACAGCAATATTGGATCCATTGTATTTGCTTTTAAGTTACCACCATTTTAATTTTATGTCATTTCAAGTCATTTCTTACTGTGAGACTAGAAGAATTGCTAGAGATACTTAGTTGTCTATCTGTGGGCGAAGCAATTCTTTCACATTCAGCAATGACAGTGATTAGATTTCATGCTGGGTATAGCACTTAATTGTTGCTTGTTTTGTAGCCTGAAGTAGGAGGTGTAGTGGGTCACGTGTTTTTTGTGGAATGTGTTGGAGTTCTGAATGTTGGATTTTTTTAGCTTAATCATGTTTAGGTGTGAGTTTTTATGAGGGGAATAAGGTATTTGGTACTTCTGTGTTCTTAAGAGACTGCCTGCACATAATCATGTTACAGCTAAGCCTGAGGCGAACCTGCAGTTCCTCTGTAGATGTCTAGTCATTGTCTGTCTTAAGACTGGATTATGACTGTAGCAACAGTACAGCAAGAAATTGTCAGACATTACCTGTCAGTGCAGAACAGAGGTCCCAGTCTTTGGCATTAGGTTGTGGTTTTGCAGTGGAAGGTATTTAGAAGTGAGAGCGCAGGGGGAGGCTCCTCCTGGCTGCTTCTCATTAATAGTGACTGCCACCGTTCTCCTGGAGTATTCCTGATGCCAGATATTTTCTGGGAATTGATGATGATCAGACTGCGCGCTCCCCTCTTACTACATCCCAAGTCAGAAAGTAAAAGTATGTTGTGGGAGGCTGAGTTAGGGTAATTCTCCATTACTATTCCTTGTTCTGAAGAGATTTTGTTGTTAAGATGGTCCCCTTCACAGAAAAACAAAGTTATTTGTTTAAGCACTAAAATGTATTGCCTCACTCAGTTTTCTTTGGAATGAACTTCCTGTGTGAAGAGTTCTCTGTCATTCTCTTTTAAGACCATGTCCAGCAGATGAAGAGTCCCTTGTCTAGGAGGCTCATAATGCAGAATCCCACTGACTCTTCCCCCCCGCAGCTTGTGTGCTTGTAGCTGTTCCACGGAACCTGGGTAGTACATTCAGACTGTTAAGAGCATGGCACACAGAAATGAACTGTGGCTGTTATCTCCCAAGTTCTGTAGATGGAAGTGCTGCTATTAAATGGTTTAGGTTATTACATAGTTAAAACGTGTTCTTTTAAAATGCAAGTTTAGAAAATGTCTCCAATGTCAGTATGCTTATAAAGGCTTATAGTATGCTCGTACAGATTAAGTGTATTTTTGTGACTCATGCAGAGTATTGATGCTGAACATGTTATACTAGCATTTTGAAATTGTACATTGATGTTGAGTTCTGTTTTAATAAAACTGATAGAATATGACATCTGGGGAAAAGAAAGTGAAAGGGTAAAGTCACTGAAGAGGTAGAGAAAACAGATGCTGGTTTAATTGGGGGGGCAGGGGTGGAGAGAGACATGGCAGTGATCCATACTGTGTTTTGGGAACATCACACAAGACAGAAGCCTCTACATGTAGGTTATGAGAGATGGGGGAGAAGATAGATGGGCACCTAGCCAGGATTCTTGCCTAGCTCCACATCTTTCCTCTGTGGAAGTCTCTATCCTTTTGTCAGCTAACTATTCCTCCAGTTCAGATTGCATTTCTCAACAGCACAAATTAAGGCTGTCAACTCCCCACATTACTGAAAGCTGTGGAAAGTATGTATTACAGGAATTTAAATCCCTTTAAAAACATTAGGAAACTTCTAAGCGGGGCAAAAAGTATTAAAGGTGCAGTTTATGTGGAAGTTCAGGGACTCGGAAATGAGGAAATGCTACTGTTATGGCTACTTGTGCAACTTCAGTTTATCCATTTGTCCTTTTGTGTAGAAATGGCTGTATGGTTTAATAAATCACGTTCTCATTTTTCCCTTACTGAACCTTGCTTCATTCAGTGTGTGTGGCATGCACTGAAAGACGTCATTTGTGTGGAAGGGTGAAACTTACTCCTCTCCCTTGCCCAGCCTGAGTTTTTGGATTCTTGATTTTGTGTTTTAGCTAGTAGAATTTTTACTGTCGTACTAGTGTGTATTATGTAATTACCTCTTGTTTGTATAAGAAGCTGAAAGACCTGGATTGGATTTGATGCACATGGTATTGAGCATTTTAGACTAAAGCTTTGCAGAGACACCACTTACTATTACATTAAATGTGCTATTTAGCAAATGTGGCAGATTTGTACCATGTTGTTTGTATGTTTGTGGGTTGTGAGAGCATAAATTGGAGGGTCCTGTGATAAATATGGAGGATAATGGTTCTTCACAGACATTCAATAAATTCTGTGATTCTAAGGAACAGCCTTTATCAGTCCTAGAAATGACATTTCAACCTGAATCATGTTTGTTGTCAAGACTGGGACTCTTACTGGTGCCAGAAAAATAATTATTTGGAAGAGGCATGTGGAAAGTAACCTCTAACCTGTTTCAAAGAATACTAGAGTTTCTGAACTGAGCAGTGCTGTGAATTGTTATCTTAAGTGCTAGCTTTTGTCTTTGCTGGAAAGAATTAAAATGTTCAAAATGTAAACGTTATATCTTTTGTTGTATTTGATGGGCCAAATTTTGTGGTTTCAAGATAATGTATAATTGTAAATGGGCTAACTTCTGATATGAGAGATTACAGAATGAAGTCTGTTACCATTGCAGTCAATGCATGTGTTAAATTTGAGAGGAAGTTCAAAGTTCTGTTCATGCAGGATTCTTTTTGTGGGTTTTTTTTGTCGGTTGGGATTTTATATTGTCGTTGGTCTGTTGGGGGTGGTAGTTGGGGTTGTTTTGGGGGTATCGTGGTACCCTGACTTCAGTAAGGGTGCAGGTATCATTGCTCATACAAGGAGGGCATTCAGGCCCTTAATTTGTGTTTGTAATACATTTTTAAAAAATCTTTGTGTGTGGCAAAGGAAAAAATACAAGGATATTGGTTTTGCTTCCTCCGAAGCAGGCTCCTCGCTTTTTTTTCCCCTTTGATTAATGATAAATCAGTGGTTTCAAACAGTTGCTGTTAGGAAACATGCTCCCCTGTTTCCAGAGAATTTATTACCAGAGCAGAATTAACTTCCTTTTAATGTCATGAACTTGTGAAATGCATGCAAACATACTTTACACAGTACTTGTGTTCTGTTTTTAAAGGTCTCAGAAATGCACACACTTCACAGGAGACTGATCTGCTGTCCAGACCATGAGTCACATTCACATTCGAGCACTTGTGAATTTCACTGAAGTTGATAGAACTAGTTTGAGTTTGTTACCTGGGGGTATCATGCTGGTTTTGCAAGCGTATACTTGGAATAAATGTTTTTAGTGGAATTACTCCAGGTACATGAGGTATTTTGCTGTTTTGGATTTACTTTAAAAAAAGAGTTGATTAAAATTAAGAACATATAAGGATGTTTAATATCGTGTGAATGTTCTTTCCTGTATCTGCTTGCAATGCTGTGTGTTGCCTAAAGTTTTTTGAAGTGCTACTATCATAATTTTTGGTTTATGCATATATTCCCTTGGAGATTACATGCTCTTAGCAACAGGGACTTCTACCTCTGAAATAATCATGTGGATTAAAGAGTACTTGTTTCTCAAAAGTAAACATACAGTAACATTTTGCATGCTTCTTTAGAAGAAAAGTTTGAACTGATGAATAGAGCTCAGTGAAATGACAGAGGAAAATATCTAGTATATGCCTTGATCCTCTGCTTATTCTTTTTGTTGCAGGTATTAAATAAAGTATGCTGCTGTCAATAGGAATGCTGATGTTGTCTGCCACTCAGATATACACCATTTTGACTGTTCAGTTGTTTGCTTTCCTGAATCTTTTACCTGTGGAGGCAGATATTTTAGCAGTAAGTATGTTTTTCTGCATAGATGAAATCTCTATAAAACTTAATCTTTTAAACTATTCTATTAATGAATCAGTACAATAAATGTTATAGCAGGTTGCTTGGAATGGAATTGCCTTAATAGTTTAAAAAAACAAATTGCAAATTCTCAAATGAGCTTATAGGTGACATGCGCTCAAGATACCATGACAGTGAAAGCACTGAATTCCCTTAGTCATTTAAAAAGTTCCACTCTGACTAGATATCCTATGGCGTGTTATAACCTTCTTAAAAGAATTCCATGATCATTTGGTTTAGACAGCAATTTAAATTTTGGTGATGGATGCCGTTTTGTAGGGTAACTGTATTTAAATAAAGTAAAATAATCTTCTGTGGCTAGTATAATTTATGTGCATGCTGGAGGCCTTGTCAGTAAAGTTTTTTTATATGTTACACCTAGATATGTTTTTTTAATAGCTGACAAACTCTGCTGTTGTTGAGAATAATATTTTTTGGGTGTGTAGAATTTTAAATGATCAGGCTAATAAACAGTGTAATCAACATAGGGTCAGTGGTAAAAGTTGCTGCTGGGCTATTTATTACCAATTTTATATATTGTGTAGTCTTATGGAGGAAGTTATATGTGTCTGTAGTATAGAGCTTAAGCCATTGAAATAATTACACCCAAGTACTGTAGTCTCTATAGTCTCTGCTAGTTACAGTGATATCCAGGAGAGTTGTTAATATCATATTAATTAATTTAGGGACACACAGTGAAAAACCCCTGAAGCTAAATGTTAAAATAAAAATACTTAAAAGTTTGTGGTAACGTGGGTTGATGAATACAGAATTATGTTATTTGGATCTTTGGGTTGTTACTATTGTATTACTTTTTTTATAGATAATTTTTTTAAGAAACAATGCAGATAGATAATTGCTTTGTTATGGAACTGACATCACCATTGTATTGTGAAATTTAAACTGGCCTTCTACTGTAAACCTCATTTCCCTTCCTCCCTTTCCTCTCCCATCAAGCTTGTGCTTCCTCTTTCTGTAAAAAAACCCCTAATTTTCATTCTTGCTAATTCCTCTCTTAGAAAAGATATTTTAAAAGCCCCACAAAATAAAAACCCTCCCCAACCTCAAAAAAGGGAAAAAAATAGGCATTTTGGAAGTTTAATTTCTTCTATTTAAGCTTCTCTGTGTGGTATTCTACAATGATTTCCATCTAAATATTAATTGTCTTTTAATCTTGGATATTTGGAAGTTACAGATCTGTTCTAAGAATATTTTTGAAGTAGGAAACGAAAGAGATGAACTAGACACTTACTAAACTGTGCTGTGGAATGCTTAAGAGATACTCAGAAGAGGGAATGTTTGTACTCTGTGTCACGTGGAATTGAAGGCATACTCGATTTCATGGTTTAAATGCCTGTTCGGGGAGCAAAATTCCAACCAAAGGTTTGGGTTTGCCAATGAAAGAAATTCTTCTTTTCCGTAGTGATCTGGGTATATTGTTATGCTACTGTGTTCTCATGTAGTTGCAGCCTCCAATGAAGGATTATGTTTGTATAAAGTACTGTTACGTGTATATGAAGCATCATTGGTTATTTTTTAAATCGGGGATAAAAATAAATAGGTTTGTGTCTCAGTCCTAGGTTAAGTTGGGGCTTCCTAAGTGATTCAAGTGAAACCTTACAGCAGTGCAAGCTCAGGATGTTTTGAAGAGGGTAGATGAATGAATAGTGAGGATGGAGGAAGGCAGTGGACTGGTGCAGAGCTGTGTTTTATGATGGTAGGATGGATGATCAGGAGGAGGGGCTGTATGGAGCAGGCTGGTTACGCAAAACAAAAATGCTTACTTGAGATCTAGCTCCATTCCTACCTCTGCCTTCAATTTTATTAAAGCCTGTGGGAAGGAAGCTCCTTTGAAAGAGTTAAATCATGGTAGTGTTTTTCTTTGAGTCATAGTTCGAGTTCCCCTGTCTAAGTCTGGCTATTAGGAGATGTCTTGTCCCTCTGAAATAAACATGCTCCTTACTTGACTGTTCGGTATGACAACTGGATGATACAATGAATAGATGAATATTTCTGAGTCACTAAACTATTTAATAAAACTTATCAACTGATGTGCGTTCAAGTCAGTTACTGTATATTTCACAACTTTTGCAGGAAAATAATTTTTTGTGCTTTTAATGACAAAAATTTTAGCATACGTACAAATCGCACTTTAAAAGTATGGATTCTGCATTGGTTAGGTGTATCACAGAGGTGTAAAAGATGAAAAAGAAAAGGGAAAGCAGAGCTTCCACACATTTAAAGTCTTTACAGTACTCCTCTGTTTTGAAAGGAAAGCTGATTGTTAGTAGCTGAAAACTATCTCTATAGTTTTGTTTTATACTAACCTGTATAGGTAGCAGGGAATTGAGAAGGGATAATGTATGGAGACTATTCTTTGTCTACAATAATCCACCTGTTAAAAGCTGTCCTTCCCTGTGCGCAAGTGAATTCAAAGCAAAAAAACTGACAAGAACACCACCATCCAAACACACACACACACACCTCCCCCCCACCCCCCCACAACTCCTCACAGTTTTGCTTTTTTGGGTGATTTGTAGTTTCTCTTCTACAAATATGACTGTATTTGAGTTGCAGGCAGTAAAAAGAAAGATTTAACATACAGATGATTTAACAGAAGAGCTATAACTTTTTTGTTTCAACAACTAAATAAGCATGATGTTGCCGTGTGGGTGGAAGACAAGTGGAAGAAGCAATCTTGTGGTTTTATTGACATGGTCACAAGAGGTCCTATGTCTGATAAATATTTTAATCTTAAAAAATATGCAGTGTTTATTTCTGTTTACACTTGTTTTCTATTTCTCTCATTGCAAACCTGAATTTTCTTTAAAATTTATTTCTCTTAGTATAATCTTGAAAATGGAACCCAGACCTTTGATGATCTGCCTGCTAGATTTGGCTACAGGCTGCCAGCAGAAGGCTTGAAGGTAAAAAAAAAAAAAAAATTAAAATCTGATCTATACCCTAAATATATATATATATATATGGCTGTACCTGCTGAACACTTCTTCTGTAAGCTAAAAAAGAAAAATTAAATTAATATAGTCCTGAAGAAAAAATAAATATTGAACTGATGAATCTGCTGCTCGAGCAGAACAAATGTTTGATATGAACCATTGCCTGTGAATGGGAGATTCCTAAGACAAGAATTTTGGTAACCTGACCTTTTGTATGTAAGAGGGAATTTGCTGAACATTTTTAATAACTAACTAAATAAATAATGGCTGAATGATGGAAATCATAAGAAAGTAAGTTTGGTAGACCATTGTTTTCTCCAAAGTTGTTAGTGATGATATGATGTCAGTTACCTTACACTGGAGCTGGTGGATGCCAGATTGAATTATTTGTCTTGATTTATTTAAAAAAAAAACAACAAAACTTGGAGGATTTGTTATCTCTGTAGGTTTGTATATTGGTGAGCCCTTTTACACTGTAAAATGCAGAAGGGCAAGAGGGATTAATATTCCTTGCATGTGGCCCATATTAAGAGTGCTGTGTAAAGGAATTGTAGCTCATTTTCTTGGGAAAGTACAAGAATTATTGTCAGTTTGCTTCCCTCCTTGCATTTCTTTAGCAACTGAATGGAGATGCGCAGGGCATGTGGGTCTACCTTAGCTCCCACATGCAGTGCCACAAAGCTGGTAGCTGTATAGCAAGGTATTGACCATGTGCCCTCTCCTTACAGTTTCCTTTCAAGTGCAGTCTGCACCCCTTAGTAGATGAGAAGTTCCCCATTCTCCCTGTGCTCTTCTCAGGCCTGTGTTGCACTAATACTATTTTATTGTACTCTGTGTCATTTAAGTGGGGAAAATGCAGGTAGTACATATACACATTTTTGTTAGTTACCAGTTACAGTGTCTTCACTCCAAATAAAATCATACTGGGATAGGAATGCCGTGACATGACTTGAAAACTGGTCATAGGACTAATAGCAAAAGGCACTAGTAAGTGATAATATATTGAATTAGCAGAAAAAGTACATTTGACTTAAATTTTTTGAAATCTTGTTAATCCAGGTTTTTTTGATACATAACTAAAAAGAATGTAAATATTATACCATATTCAACTGTAAAATGCAGCTAGTATTAAGAGAAGACAGAAGTAAGATGTAAGGATTTGCAAATGTTGATGGAACTAGAAAGAGAAAAGTCATGTTGACGTATTATGCAAAATGATTAATGTGCAAAAAATGTCAAAGATGGCTGTAGCCTGGGGAATACGTATGGGGCTTTATCAGTATTTTGCACTAGATAAGAAATTCTGAAGACCCAATGTCTTCTGAAATACAGTAACAAGACTGTTTTATACACTGGGATAATTCCTTTTCCATGTGTCTGGTGTGATTGATACACTTGGAATGCAGTAAGATGTGTAGAATGACTGAATGAAATTAATAGAAGGGAAATTATATTCAAGGTGAAATGGGAAAGAACTGTGGGAAAGTTAAATAAATGCAACTTCCATAGGCAATGATGAGAAGGCATGTTCTATCTACTTTTTCTGACTTCTGCTAAGGTAGTAGCTGTCTACATTCTGGTGACAGTAGTCAGTAACTGGTGTAAAGAAAAACTTGCTTTTGTCAATGTAAAATAAGATGGAGAAGGTTGAAAATAAATTCTTTAAAAATTTTTACATGATGATGTTAACACTGTAAACCAGTGTCATAGTCCTGCTGCTTAGAAAAGTATTTAAAAGCTTGATGAATATCCAGTTCAGTTACAGTCTTCTCATCCTCTGAGGTAAATTTTTTGCTGAGATACGTAGCTGGTGCTTGTTGTCAAATGCTGGGTGAATTCCAGAATAAGGGGCACACTGTGTGTTTCTGTTTGCCTGATGTAAGATGCCTATGCAGTGACATGAACCATTCCCTTTCTTTAGGATCACATTTTTGCAGTTAGGGGCAGTAGGTTTGTTTGTTTCAGATAAAATCTTTTTTCTGTTCTTCTCCTGTAGTTGAAGCGCTCATCTGCAAGAAAGGCAGCTGTCCAAATAGTGTACTACTTGTGTGAAGTTCAGGTTTTGTTGCTGGGTTTTTTTTATTGTGGAAGTAGCTACATGGAGTCAGTCTCATGGCAGTGAATTGTTTCGTTGACTGTCACTTTAAACAGTGTTTGAGTAAGTGTTTATGACTGAAATGTGTGTGTTTTTATTTTGTATGGAAGTCTAAGCTGTAGGTATATTTAGGCAGACCACCTTCCAGGTGCTCGTGAAGGGGACTGCTATCATTTACGCACCAATGGAGACTGTGAATAGCACATGAGGTCAGAAAGCTGCTTTCCTATTCGTCCTGTCTGTAGCCTGTATGGCCCCAAAATTTGGCTTTGCAGCATCGTTGATGTTGCAGTGTTTGTCAGTGAATAATATGCAAAAAATGAAGCTGCTGTGAAGGCGCAAGGTTGGATTATTCTTTGATTGCATGGTGTCCTTTTAATCTCCAAGGGGAATAAATTGCTGTAAAAATTCCTGTAAGTCTAAGAATTCCTCTGCAAATGAAACCTCAAGACGACTTCATTTTTATGCCCAGTGCGTTTTATCATGGGGAGAAGTGGTGGTAGAGCTCTATAGTTGTTTACGGACTATATTGAGAAACAGAGAGTGATTAAGTGATTTGCCCAAGTAGTGAGCCAATTTAATACATCAAAAATAGATATAAGGAGCTTTGATTCTAACCTTTTTAACTGTTGGACAGCTCTGTGTCTTAACTAAGGTAGATGCCATCACCTATATTGGTTGCAGTAGGATGAAAATGGTATACATTTTTTTAATGCTTATGATTAAGATTTATTAATATGCAAGTTGTAAAACAGTTTGTCAGATTCTGTAGTAACTGGTGCCGAAGCATAAATGTAGGTGCTTGCTTGCCTTTTTTTTTTTTTTTTTTTTTATGGCTGGTGTGCTCTAGGCATGAAGTAGTCATTTGTGCCTGTGTCCTTAGAAGAGTAGCTCCTCAATTAAGGGTGTTTAAGAACATATGGCAGCATTAAGAAAAACCCAGTCTAGTCATAGTTAGCCTTTGGTTTCTATGTATGTATTAACTGTAGCATGGTGGTGTGTGATTTGTGTACAAGTTCTCTGTAGAATGCAGCTGGTTTCAGGCATACCACTCTTGTTACAAAAAAGGAAACGCTTTTTGTGAAACTGCATAACATAAGTAGCATTTGCTATACGAATAAGGGGAACCTTAGGGACCTAAATTTGACTATCGCAAATAAGTAGAATTTTCAGTGGATATTGCTTTTAATTGTTAGACTGTATAGTGTTGTGCCTGTCACCACAAACTTGGCAAGGAACAGATTGCTGGTGTAGCTTCTCTGCCAAAAGGGATATTAACATTACAAAAATCTATTCTCAAACCAAAATTGCTTCTCTCTTAAACTTCATGAATAATATGTATTTATGGATAAAATACAAGATTATATATAAAAAGTACATTTAAACGGGCAGTTTATATATATGAATAAATTTGATATCAATTTGATATCTAATTGTAATTATATATAATTATTATTACTACACAGGTGGTGACATCTCTATATATATCTAAAGCTGTCAGTGAAAACTGAGAATTTTAAAGCTCTCAAGAATGTGTCTGGGACTGTAGCATTAATTCCTTGAGCCCACAGTGCAGCTTCTCATGATCTTTATTTGCATAAAACAAATTACTTCTTATTTTCTAGCAATTTGCTACTCTTTATCTGTATGGTAATTTGCACTATATTTAAAACTGATTTAAACACATGTGAATCTTGCAGGAATATTCTTATATCAAATGACACTCCATTGCATTAGTGTCCAAAAGCCTGTGTCACACTGACTATTGCACGAACACCTTGCAAAGAAGGTAGTTTTTCTGAAGAGGTGTATTTCAAAGGAAGAGTAGACATAACTCTAAGCGTACAGCCTGGATTTTTCTGTATCTTGGTAATCAAAATCTGTTGTGAAGAGACTGACAGAAGGGAATCTAATTAATAATTAGATTGGTATTAATTAAACTAAAAAAAAATTAATCAAGTTAATAAAGAAGCTCCTTTTCAGGTGATCTAGAGGTTTGATCAAAGAAGCAAGCATATTTTAGTAAAGGAAAAAGGGAAGGTCTGTTCTTTTTTGAGGTAGAACAAGTAGTATTGTGCAGTATGCATGATACTGTTCTGGCATTTGTCTTGGGTAGATTCCTTATCAGCAGTGTTTACAGAGCATTTACAGTAGCAGGGAAGAAGTTTCAAGGGAGCAGTCAACCCTGGACTCACGACATTGTGGAGGGGGACTAGTGTCAGCGCATTCGAACTTCAGATGATGTAATTGGAAAAAACTGTATTTTCTTTTTGACTTTCTTATTCTTTACAGACGTACAGATTCTGATGAATCAAAATAAATAGCCAGGGACATAGCAGAAATCTTGCTATGGTATAGGACCGAGTCGATAATAAGAATTTGTTTAGCTATTGTATGAAAACATGGAGTTTTCTTTCCTTATACTTGTCGGCCAACCCTTTTGTTAAAACAAAGAGAAATGAAGCTCCTGTTTCTGTTCCTGTTTTCCAGGGATTCCTAATAAATTCAAAACCAGAGAATGCATGTGAGCCTATAGCCCCACCTCCGCTGAAAGACAACTCGTCCAGTGCTTTTATTGTGTTAATTCGAAGGCTTGAGTGCAACTTTGATATCAAGGTAAGATTTATTTTTTTTTGTTATCATCATTATTATTATTACTATTTCCCCCTCTCTGTTTCAAGGTCTTAAAGAATTTACTGGTGCTTCAGAAAAGTATCTGTCACTAACAGCAGGATAGCTACTGATGTGAAGAGAAGGGAGAATTTTACTGTCTACAGGCAGATAAAGCAGTATTGTAGTGTGATTTGATTTAAAATTACCTGTTTGTGAGCCAGCTTATGTGACACATAAGGATGAGAGATGCTGTAGTTTTGTAATAGAAAGCATTCAGTAGCAATATCAACTTTTCTTGCCAGTTAAGACTCTTTGTTGCCAATTCCTGAAGCTGTACCATCCTGCTTAGATGTGCATCAAAACTGAAGCACTAACCCATTTTTATGTACAATTAGTGTTTTTGTCTTTGGGGCCCTGGGTAGGAGGGGAGAAGTTACAACTTGACAAAATAATTGAACAGACAATTGCTGCTGCTGCTTTTTGCAGCCAGATGGTGGTGTTAGGTCTGTGCTCCCTCCTGGTAGCTTGTGCAGGAGGTGCCTGGCTGTGATTGTCTTAATGGCACTCCTTGCTCCAGTAACCCTCTGTCAGCTGAATATCTTGTAGGCGTATTTACATATGATTTTACACAAAGACCATCACTTTATAATCCAGTGATTAAACGAAGGGCCAATGTTACAAGTAAGTGGCAAAAGTGTGTAGAGAAATAAAACATTTCCTTAAGTAATACGACTTATTTACTATCTGTCCTGAAGGACATATTTCAACGTATAATGGACAGTTGTTAAATGTCTATTCAGGACATGATGTTAAAGAAATAAGCAAACAAAAAATTTGTACTACATAGAAACCATCACTAATTACCATGGCTCATTTGTGTGGATATGAAGATTAAGAACCTGTGATAACAAGGCAGCTTTAAGGCTCAGGTCAATGAGCTTTTGTATTCCTTTCTTCAGTTTCAACACTTGGTGATCTGTGATGTGTGTCATTGATTCCATTACTGCCATTCTGTGTCACAAGCTCAGATATGTAGATGTTCAATGCTTTTAAATCCTTTCCTTGTTTTACTTTGGACTGTTTTATTTAAAATTTTCATGCCTTTTTTCTTTTTTTGCCTATTTTTGCTGTTGTGCAGCATGCAGAAAGGCTGTGTATTTCAAGCTTGACCTAGAGAACCTTTTTTTAGAATAATCAGTGGACGTTTTCTGGCTTTACAGCTCATGTTCCTCATTATTGTGTGTCTCTTGAGAAGAGATGTGTATTTCCCCCTCTCTTAACTTCGAGGGTGGAGGTCTTGAACAAGGGCAGCAGAATTTTCCCCTGGGTTTTTCAGATCTGGTGATGACAGTCTGCTGTAAAAGAGGTGGTGGTGATTTCTTGGTGAATTAGTGCAGGACTGGGTTCCGTAAGGTTGGTCTGTATGTATTAATGTGGTGCTGGAGCTGGTATTTGTTGACTGATCAATAAAGCTGTTGTGATGCTGTAATACCAGAATGCTGCAACTGTTCTCCAGTTTCAAAGGTATTTAAAGCTGTGATCTTTTGTTCAGTTGTACTTAATGATTGATTGTTTGCCTGTTACATAAATACATACTTGCATTACAGTGTCCTGTAATAATGCGTCTAAGTGGAAATGAAAGCTATCACTGTGTCCCATACTGGCTCAGTTCAGAGCAAGTCTATCCAGCTATAGCAAAGTTTATTGCACAGTTTTAAACAGGAGTTGAATACAGGATGAAACTGAAATGTTCCTCAAGGTTATCTAGTGCTTTTTGCACCTTGTGATGAGTTTTTATACTGTCAGGAATGCATTATAGAAGTAATACCTAAAATGAATAGTTGTAACTTAGTTATGTTTACATTAGTGAGTCACTGCAGCAGATGCCATTTACATGGACCTTAGTCTTGGCTTGTATTGACAAAAGCCAATATATATATAACATAACTGGTACACAATATATTTATAGTTTTGTACCCATATTTATAATTTTGTACTTCCATGAGAAAGCTTCTGATACTTGGGCTGTCAAGTAAGATATTTACCCATCTCTAAAGGTACAGAAAAGATAACTGCTCATGTGACTTCATGATTTAGCAAGTGGTAATTTCTAGTTTACCAAAGTAAGTTAGTGCCTTTAATTATGATTATATATTATTCTTATCTACCCATAGAAAGTTTAAAATCCTGTTTTTACTATCTGTAAAAACTGCTGGCAGATAATATTAAGCAATTTTCCTGGAAGAATAGTGTAATTGCATGAGTGTAAGAATAATTACGAGATTTCATTTTGAGAGGTGACACTTGTTTTGTAAGTGAAAATGATGATGTGCTAATATTTATAACTTCCTGAAAGTGTACCTTGTCTTAGAGAGGATAGACAGCTTACTGTATTTTGAAGCAGTAGTCTTTCTAGTAAGTGTTTTGTATGGCTTACAGGTTTTAAATGCACAGAGAGCTGGATACAAGGCAGCGATAGTTCACAATGTTGATTCTGATGACCTCATAAGCATGGGATCCAACGACAGTAAGTACAGGTATCACTTCTTCTCTCCTGTTTGAAAATCATTTCACCCACTAGAGTTTACAGTGTTAAAATCAGTATAAAGTATTATGGTGAACTCTCACTTTAAAAAAATAAAATACCAACCCAACAAAAAAAACAACCCAA
>JAVJGI010000003.1:29579789-29607861 GCA_035590275.1 Ibycter americanus | reverse complement strand
CCCCCCCAACTGCTCCTGCTTTTAACATTTTAAAATGGAACACGTTTGTATAAAAAATGTATATTTGTGTATTGTTTGTGGCATTAAGATTCTCTGAGTGTTTCTTTTGTTTTTCCTTTAAATTTTAGTTCAACTGTTTTGGGTTAAATGGTTAAATTTATGAGATAGATTTAAATGGCTAATGTGTTGTCAATTAAAAGTAGAAAAGTGAAAAGCTACCCTTTTGGAAGGAAATCAAACTTTAAAATATGACTTTTCAGTATTTGTTAATCCATTTTGTTGTTGTACTATTGTGCACATTTTTCTGTTCCTTTGGACAAATGGATTCTAATTTCATATGAATACATATTACATGTACATATTTTCAGTTTTTCAGTTGGAAAAGAATGTTGAGACACCAGTGTGCCATTTACTGATTGACTCTGATGCTAGCTGTTGCAATTTTAACCCTTCATGGAGTGAATATGTTCAGAACATCTTACAATCTAGTAAAAATACTGGGTTTGTTTTGTGGTATGTGTTTTTTGTCTGTAGAGCTGTTACGACTTTTTTGTGGCATTTCTTTATTTTGTCCAGTTTTTGAGCTTGTTGATATGGAACAAGAACATAAATGAGAACAAAAAAAGTCTTTCTGAGTGGAAACACTATTGAATAAACTAGAAGTGAACTTTCAGCAAACTAAATGGCAGTGGAGTAGCCCAGAAAGCTATGTGAAAGTTGTTTTAATGAATTTCCAACCTGTGTGAATCTTATTTTCAGGTTTTGTTGAGAAATCAAAATGTAGAACAGATTCACAACAAATGCAGACTTGGGTTGTGTGAGGTGATACTAAGCCATATATGCTTTTGCCTTGGGGAACCTGAATGCTTTGATATTGACGAACTCAAGATGCTTTGACCCTTAAATGTGAAGCATAAGCCAGATGTACAAATCAATATAAAGTGAAGCTGAGGAGAAGGTTTTCTAGAATATGGGATTTATTTTTCAATAATTTTTCAGTTGTGCTGCATCTTCTGGGCTTATTACTGCCTTCACTAGCAAGCAGAGAAGGGGAGACAGTTGCATCCATTTTCTTGAGACTGAAATAAAGATGTGGGATTTGTTTATTCTTCTCTTTCTTCTTTTTGACCTTTTCCAGCCACAGCTGTTTGCAGTGTGTTCATTTATGTTTAGGGTGAAATGGAGGGAAGAAAGATTAATTAAAATTTACAGTACCAGATCACAAAATCATATAAGTTGCCAGAAACTCTGGAAATCAGTGGAGATGTGTGACTTAATAAAGTCTCTGAGTAAGAACAATTTTCTGGTTAAAGTTATTCTGATGATGCCTTTTTTTAGGGGGGGGGTCAAAATATTTTGGGTTTATGCTCCCTTAGATATTCCATTAAGAATTTTGATTTCTGTAAATGCAATAAAGTCTCTAGATGCTTTGTAGGAAAAACAGTACCACTTCTTACAGGACAGAAAGATGTAACATGCATGTACTTCAGTCTTTATGTCACTATTAAAATGTGTCTTCATTTTGTGTAGTCTCATAATTTTGAAGTCTTATGTCTTAAGACTGCCCATAGAGTGTCTGTGTAATAACAGTTCTGTTTTCCTGCTTTTTTTGTACAGTTGAGGTTTTAAAGAAGATTGACATTCCTTCTGTCTTTATTGGTGAGACGTCAGCTAATTCTCTTAAAGAAGAATTTACTTATGAAAAGGGGTAAGTTAACCTCACATACAACTGTGTTACTCCTTGCATTAAGTCATTGCCTCTCTTTAATATTTATGGATTTAAAATAGGGTGTTTTGATGACAGAGGCTATAGGTATTACAGGTGAAACCATGTGCCTAAGAGCAATGAGCAGAAAGCGTTTTAAAAATTAATATAAATTGCTTTCCTGCAAGAGGGTTACCAAATATTTATCAAACGCTACTTCTTTCATTTTCATATAGCATTAAACATATGAGTTTAGCTAATGATAAAGGAATCACAGAAATGTTCATGAAAGTATGTGTGTTTCAGATCTAAGAGTGTGTTCTTTTTACAATATATGTCAGTTCCCATTGAATGCAGGTGCTGGTCTTTAAAAAACAAAATAATTTTAAACACTATTCTTTATTAATAGTTCTAAGACAAGTCCGAGGTAACTTCCTATGCTAGGTGGATCTGCAGGATGCATTTATGATAATTCTAATGGTATGCATGATTAGGTTTGCCCTACTTCTGTTTTGCTTTTCAGTTAAGAACTTGAAAAGCACTGTGGGAACAAGATGGTTAAAATACATACTTTGAATAGAACGGCAAAGGAAGTGGGTTTTGTATTATTAGTCTTATGATCTTGCTTCTTCAGGTATCTCTGATGTCCTTTCACTAAATTAATCAGAGCTAGGTTGTGTCATTCTTAAGTAGACACCCTGCTGATGAAACTGCTTGATAAGTAAAGTGTAGCTCCACATGAATAGTAGTTACAGAACTACTAACACTTTTATACATTGCACCTTTTTGGGTGTTTCTGACTGCTTGTGCCAACTTAACTAAATTGACTTTACATTATGTAGATACCGGCTGAATTTTCTATGTTGCTGTGCGCAGGTAGGTATTCCTTTAGTGTGTCTAGCGATAACCTTTTATTTTAATGTTTTTTTAATGTATTTATTTTTTAATTCTTTGTTCATTAAATTCTAACTTTCTGATAAAGCGTTAACTTTTTCTCCCCACAGTGGCCATGTTGTGTTAATCCCAGAGTTCAGTCTTCCTTTGGAGTACTACTTAATTCCATTCCTAATAATAGTAGGGATCTGTCTTATTCTCATCGTCATATTTATGGTAAGTTCCTTCTTTTAACATTTTTTTCTTTCAAACAAATCATCACAGAACTGTCACTTAACTGAAGTTAAGTGAAGGGATATAGTAAAGGAACAGAGAAAGCTTTGTGTACTGTGCATACCTGTACCATGCTTACCTGTAATCCTCTGTCTCACTACAATGAACAGGTGCAGAATTTTGGCAAAGTGATATCAGGATCCTGCCCTTAGAATGTTCTGCCTGGCATGTAACTACTTACAAAGAATTGTCCTCACTTCTGCTCTTACACTGCACAAGTGCTTTCTTTTTCACCCTGTAAAGAATGACCTGTCCTTTGGTAAGGTGGTATGTCCCACCTCACCAAACTTGTGCTGCTTAATAAACGTTAGTCCCACTGTTCCACAGTGCAGGTCTTGCTGGTTTTTACTGCAGATACAGTAATCGGTCAGCAAGCTCAAAACCTGTTACAGCATATATCATATATCTTACAGCATATACATTACCTATAGAGGTTCTCAGTTGGGCATGTGTCTCCTCTAAAAGGTAAAATAGCATAGCTATACATTTGTTTCAGAATACTTAGCATCCCACTTCTTGGAATCTCTGCTGGTCTCTGACCAGTTTATTATTTTACCTTTTGATAAAAATCAAGTAATGCATCAACTGTTACATAACATTTTCTTAAAATTCTTCTTCCTGTGTTAGTGTTTTTTGGACTGCAAGTCATTTATTTCATTGACAATCCTGAGCATGTTTGTCACAAACAAAATTGCAGCAGTTCTCTGAAAACAAAGCAGAAGTGATCAAATAGTGACAATGTAAAATTCACCAATGCTTTGTCTTGTTTGATCTCCTGATGATAACCTTGCTCATAGAGGACCTTGTCTCAGTTAATTAGGTGAATGTATAGCCTTATCATTGTATGCTGAAAGTTAGCAGCTTGAGGTGAGGAGACATGGTATTTCTGAAGGAGTCTGATCACCAGGGATATTCTGTGAACATCTGTTGTTCTGAGGCCATCAGTATTCCAACTTGAGCTTCACTAATAATCTGCTTGTAGTGCATCTAAGTTGAAAAATCAAACAGAATATTGGTTATCTTAAGAAATGGAATGAAGAAGGCTATGAAAGGGACTGTAGCATCATTTGAAAATCGTAGGTACTGGCTGTGTACCGTATCAAAATATGGTGTGAAGCCCTGATCCATCATTTTTCAGAAAGACAGTAATTAGGGAATGGAGAGAAAGGTAATAAGAATAGTTAGGGGCTCTGTAATTTAAAAAGCGATTTAGAAGGTTACCATTGAAGAGAAAACTAATGAAGGAGGGGGAACATATGAAAACTGTAATAATGAGGAGCGTGAGCTTGACCTAGCATGACCACCACTGTGGAAATTCAGAAATAAAATAGACTGGTTTTACTCTCGGGATATTTCTTCTTATTTTGCTTCAAGAGTTTCTCACCAGTTCAGCTGCTTTTGTTTTTAGATGGTAAGTTAGTTGCAAAAATTCCTTATGGACTTCAGTGCTGTCGTCTTCAGGTCAAGAAATGAACTGTATTACAGACTAATTTTACCAATTGCTTTAGCAACGAACTAGTTATGTAATGCACAAGGCTAATCCCACTGAAAGGCCACCTCTCCTTAGAACTGCAGATGTTTCCCTCACTATGAAAACAGCTGTTTTCTGCATAAAAAGTGGCATGACAAGTGTTAGAGGAGTGAGCTAAACAAATCTGTAAAGTGTTTGTTGTTAGGACGTGAGTGAGTTCTCTTAGCAAAAGCTATAGAATCACAGAATGGTTTGGGTTGGAAGGGACCTTTAAAAATCATCTTGTCATGTCTGTGTTGTGACCCTTCTCCCCTGCCGCTATTAGCAGGGGCATCATTTCACTAGATCAGGTTGCTGAAAGCCACATCCCACCTGACCTTGAACACTTCCAGTGATGGGGCATCCACAGCTCTGGGCAACCTGTTCCAATGTTGCACCACCCACATCATAAACACTTTCTGGATTATATCCAGTCTAAATATACTGTCTTTCATACATACTTATTCTTTAAAATTTGACCTTTGAAGAACTGGGTATTTTTGTATCAGCATGCTGGTGCTCCAGATAAAACCTATTTTTTGCTTAATGTGTGGATTTGGGAGTTCAAGATTCCAAATAAAATATATAGGGAAGAACCATACATACAATCCAAAAGGAATAAACAGTTACTAGGTAGGATTAGCTATGAGACGGGGAAATAAACATTTGGTGAGGAAAATTTCAGGGGTTTAAACTCGTCTCCAGTGCTGTGTCTTTCCTTGCTTATGCACTGTGAGGAAATGTAGAAAGGGGCGTGTCTGTAAACTATGATTAAGAATTTATTTTTCCAAATTAGTCCCAGTTATAGAAACAAAGGCTTTGAGAGACCTGAATTTCTCTTCTGTTAGTGGCAATAGGTAGTCAGTGCTAAAATGAATTGTTCTTTTCATGTCTTAGAATCTTGTTATAGAGGAAAACCAGACAGGAACCAGGAGAAAATTATATTGTATGTCTGCAAGTGAGGATTATCTATAGTGTGTATTTGGGACAGATGTTTGGAGGGTTTTGGAGAGAGGTTTTATAATGTTGAAAATTACGAAATCCATCTACACATCTCATGTTAAACTGAGAGAAAAAGGGAAGAGGTATTTTAAAGTGTTTTCCAGAGTGTAGTACAGGTTCGAAGGGGGTACAGGATAAATCCAGTCTCAGTGGTGGTAAGCTATGGGGTGGCATGACAGTGGTGTGCTTGTGAGGGCTTTTTCTCTGCTCCATGATGTACCAAGTACACTAGGACGCATCTGAAATGTGTGTACACTAGCACACACAGTATGAGGAACAAACAAGAGGAACTAGAGCTCCCACAGCTACAAAATCATTGGTGTGAGACTTAGCGGGAAGAGTGCTGCGATGGACAGTTACAGGCTGTTTTGGAGAGATGGGCAGGGCAGGCAAGGCAGAGGGGTAGCACTGGGTGTAAGGGAGGGATTGGACTGTACAGCACTTGCGTCTGGGGATGAAATGACTGAGAGCGTTTGGGTAAGGATTAGGGAAAAAACTAATACAGTAGATGATGTCTTTTTTTTTTTTTTTTTAACACTGATGATGGGCCCTGGGAGCGCCAGAGCCCTGGGTTGGAGGACTGCAGTTGGGGGAGTGGTAACTCCCAGCTGACTTTGAACTTGTATGCGGTTTACTGCTGCAACTGAATGCACATTAGTCTGTTGGCATGATGGGCATCATGCCCGGCTGCTGAGAGTTGGCTGATGTTAATGAGACACCTCTCTGTTATTTGTCAACAATTTTGGGAATTTGGAGAGGTCCCCGTTGACTCGAACCTAGCAAATGTTATTTGCTCTCTTTTTCAAGAAGGTGAAAAAGGAAGACCCTGGTAATCATAGGCCTGTCAGTCTCACTACATAGCCTGGTAAAATTATGGAGGAAATTATTCTGGGAGTTTTTGAAAAACACTTGAAAGACAATGTGGTCATTGGTCAAAGCTAATGTGGGTTTGTAGAGGGAAAGTTCAGTCCTTACCAACTTAACATACTTTTGTATCAAGGTTACCCATGTAGTGGACAAAGGGAAAGCAGTGGATGTGTGGAGTTGTGGTTTTTGGCATTTGGTTGGTTTTGTTTTTGTTGGTTTTTTTAGCAAAGCTTTTGATGCTGTCTTTTACAGTAGTCTTCTGGACAAAATGTCCACCATAAGCTAGACATGCATACAATACAATGGGTGAACAATTGGCTGAAGAGATAGGCTCAAAGGGTTGTAGTAAAGGGGGTAACATCTTGCTGGCAGGACGTCATTAGTGGTGTTCATCAGGGTTCAACTTCACAGCCAGGTGTTTTCAATGTTCCTATCAATGACCTGAACACACGAGTTGAGTGCACATGAAGCAAGTTTGCCAGCGAGAGTAAATGAGGAGACCTTGCCTTGAGTGTAGAGAGGCCTTAACAGAGGGATCTTGGTAGATTAGAGCACTGGACAATTAACAGGTGCAGTGAACTTGATCCCAGGGAGGTTCCAGGTTGGATTTGGTCCTCATTCATTTGTGGTTTTGGCTCTGCTTCTTTCAGGAAATCTTGTTTTTAACCAGGAAGTGAATGTGAGACTCTCTGATTGTTACTAAGTATCTGAATTGCAGCAGAAAAGCTGCAGCTTATGCATACGGGTCATTGCTTACTGTGGTAAAAAGAGTGTGAACAAACAGTTTAGATCCAGATAGGCTTGAAAAGTGAAGCTGGGTGCAATGCAGAAGAATAAATTTATTTTGCCAAAACCAATTAGTTTCAAATGGCCTAATACTATTTGTCCATAATATTCATACTTTAAAAAAAATTTCTTGTGAAGTATATCAGTGCCTTCTGGGGATTCCTGAAGTGAGAGATAGTAATGCTGTTTATAATATTAATACTCTCTCGGTGTTTACCTATATCCACAGGGGAGGTATGCGTAGAGCACCTCTGCAAATTTCAAAAGACTTGGTAGTGTGTTACTTTGGTTAAGGCCATTTTTGTTTGTTGTTTGTCATCATATTTGAAAAACAATGTCATATCACAGATGCTGGAATTAAGAAATTGAACAGAAGTAGCATTAGGGACTGTTATGAAAATTGAAACAGAATCCTCAGCGTAGTTGAAGACAGCAGGTAACTATGGCTTGAAGTAACTCCTTTACTCCTTCCCAGACTACTTCTAGATACTATGAAAACTGATGAACATTGGAATAATCCTCTAAAAGAGCTGTAATAATAATCTAAAACTGTAAGGAAAACCAGTCAAACGTAATGAATTGTATTTTGCTCTGAAATGTGCCATCCCACTGTGCATGGGCCTTGTAGCGATTCGCAGTGACAACTGTTATTTTATATAGTATGAACATAATTTTTTTTCTCTCCTTTCCAAAAAAAGCGTGTGTATTTTCAGTTTAAGTGCCATGGTTGTGGAGAACATCCTTGAGGCTTGGTTTGGCTTTATTCTTGAGTCTGGGCAAGGGAAGCTGGGGGTTCCCTTTTGGCCAATTTACTGCAAAGACTTGTAAATAAAAACTTTTATTGTTCTTCTACTGTTTTAACTTACTGCTCATGTTGTCTTACTTATGTCTGTTTCCAGATCACAAAATTTGTGCAAGACAGACACAGAGCAAGAAGGAATCGGCTTAGGAAGGATCAGCTTAAGAAACTTCCTGTACATAAATTTAAGAAAGGCAAGTGGATCATTCTTTGTCTAACTAGTTAGACCCCGTTGTTTTTAACACCAAAAAGACTCTAAATTGAGGCTTTTTGTAGTTTTGGAGATAATTTTGAATACACCTGAAATAGTAGAATTTGGAGTGAAAGCACTCAATTTGAATTGGCCCTGTTATCACTGAAATAGATGAGTTCTAACATTTCTTTAATGGAAGCAGAGCAGACACCATGTGCAGACTGTGGCTGAGAATTAAAATGTTGCTTAATATACCACAGAATCAGTACAGAAATTTCACAAAACTTCCTTGTTACGCCCTCCTTAACAGTGAGCACAGCAGTTGGTCGCTGTGACACACTGTTTCCATTATTTGGAACTCCCACCTGCAGCACTGCATCCAGCTCTGGAGTCTTCAGTACAAGAAGCACATGGGCCTGCTGGAGCAGGTCCAAAGGAGGGGCCACAAAAATTATCAGAGGGATGGAACAGGTCTGCTATGAGGACAGGCTGAGAGAAGAGAAGGTGCTGGGGGAACCTTAGAGCAGCCTTACAGTACCTAAAGGGGCTGGCAAGAAAGCTGGAGAGGGATTTTTTACAAGGGCATGTAGTGACAGGACAAGGGGGAATGGCTTTAAACTGAAAGAGAGTAGATTTAGATTAGGTATTAAGAAGAAATTCTGTGCTGTGGGGGTGGGAGGCGCTGGCCCAGGCTGCCCAGAGCAGCTGTGGGTGCCCCATCCCTGGCAGTGCTCAAGGCCAGGCTGGACGGGGCTCTGGGCAACCTGGGCTAGTGGGAGGTGTCCCTGCCCGTGGCAAGGCGTTGGACCAGATGACCTTTGGAGGTCCCTTCCAACCCAAATTATTGTATGATTCTATGATTATTTGTCTGAAAACTGATAAATACTAGTGGCACAGAAGTTGCCTGACGTTGCAGAGACTATAAAAACAAACCTACCTTGTGAGTGTAACTTATCTGCTTTTTCAGAGGAGTGGTCCTTTCATTCAATCACGATACTTCTGTGAGGGCAAGAGCAATTCAAATTTAATGCCAAAATACTTGCTATTGCGATTCTTTGTAGTGATGAATTTTGTACAAGGTCTAATGACAAGATGAGAAATAGAGTTGTTATGTTATTCAACGAAATAGAAAAGCTGCCTTAAGTTGTTCCCTGTTGTAGTGTACTCCCCAACAGTAGAAAAGAACCTGATACTTTCCTTCTCCGTGCTGCTTTTTAAATATGTTATCATTTTACCATCTGATTGTTCATTCATACAAGCTATTGCAAGGTATGAGGAGAAAAGGTGGAAGAAGTACTTAATTGAAATGATTGATTACCGCATAACACGTGTCAATAGAGAACGTATTTGCTAAGGCACAGTGACTGTGTTAGGGGATATGCCTGGATTCAAGGATAGAACCACTTACTGTTCTTTAACCTTGATAAAGCCAGCCTGCATTATTAATGACATTGCTCTTGCTTTATGCAAAGCAGATGTTCAATTTGAGTGGGTACAGTATTTGTACAATGTTAGTCAGCCTCATTGGGGGGGAATGGGGGGAGAGAAAAAAAAAGTGTGTTCCTCTGCAGGGTTGACTGAACCTTGCTGTAATGACCAATCTGTGCTATTGTTACGGAGTTAAAATTAACTCCAAAAAGTGTGCTTAAGCCAAGAAAGCTAATACTAGTTTAGTTTCCTTTTATTGATTCTTTATGAAATCTAACCAGAATAAAAATACAAAGTAAATTATGTGGTACTTTAAAGAGAAATTTGCAAGGAAAATGTTGCTTCAAGGAAGTCAGTTAATGTCTTTTTCAGTTAACTGTGTGCATCTGTAATTATTTCAGAATTACATCACTAAGTAGCCAGTCTATGAAAATCTTATCACTGTTTTCCTCATTCTCCTTCCTCTTTGCTTTTGCTGAACCTTACACAGTATGAATTGTTTGGGCATCAGTCAGTCACTGTAAATATAACGTGGCTGTAAATATCCAGGGTATCCACGGTGTTGAGTGGCTTATAAACAACAGAACAAAAAGCTTGTTTTTTCAGCTAGGATTTCAGTTTCTTTAGGCAGTGATCACTTTGGTTCTACCACTGTGAAATCAATCCCTTGCATTGCTTTTTTTAAAGTCCTTTTGCTAAAAGGACAAAATTTGACCCAGTACTTGCAGTTTATAACCTCTGGCAATTACAGTAAAAATGTATTGCTTTGTGTTTCTTTGTGAAAGATAGAATTTCTCAAGACATTATCGCAAAATCCATTCACTTCATATCCAAACAATCTTACTTTTGCTTTGGAAGATTAGGTGAAAGTAACTCCTGTGGACTATAATCCTGTTTTTAGGAATGCAGAATTTTGTCTCCAGCATATTCTTAAAAATCTGTTCATATTGAAATATTAGTTAAATACTGAAGCTAAGACACTGTAGATACTGTTCTTTCTTGCACTGCTTTTTGTATCATGAATCACTGCCTAACAAATGGTTTCACTGTACTGTAAAAGGCATTTTAAGGGAAAGCTGGCTTTAGTGGATTTCTAGAATTTAATAGGTTGATAGGCAAACGATGATGTAATGAAGAGAATTGTTCTGTAGAGGTGATTGCACTCTGACATACCTGGAGTTGTTAACACAGAAAATACATAAATCATCTCCAAATAGGATTTGAGTCATGTACCACTGTAACACATGGGAATCTTTTACTAATTTCAGTAGGCTTTAAATCAGGCACTTAGCATTTCTGTAATGAATAGAGAATGCAGTAACAAAAGATTTAGTACTAACTATCTTTGCACAGTTCTAATCAACAAGCCTCACCTTTGAATAATTCTACATACCTATAGCAAAATGTGTTTTCTACAATGAAAGAGTTTTGGGGCAGTTGCCGTGTTGTGGTTCCTTACAAAATGGATTGCATTTTGGTCATACGAATATTTGGTGAGTGGGAGTTGATACCTTTTGTATGATGTCTTTCTAGCAAAAGTCAACACAGCAAAAAAGACATACCCATTTAATGTGCCTGTAACTTGATCATTAGCAAATCAAAGTACTCTGAAGAATAATAGCTTAAGATCTGAATTGGTATGTATTGTAGAATTTATTTTCAGAAATATATAATATTACATCCAAGCTAGCCTAACTTTACATTAAAATGCAACCTAAGCCAAAACTGGAAAGATTAGATCTTTAACTACAATGAAGTTGCAGTGTAACCTCTCACTCCTGTAGAAAAGAAAATACCATAACTTAAGTGAAGATAGTATGCTGCAAAAGAGATGTGTCGTCATATTATTAAGAAATTAGAAATGAACTAAGCAATGTTTTTGTACAATGCATGTCAAAAGTTAGGATCTTAAATGAGTGGTTAGATGCCTGATAAAGAATCTAGAATTTGGGAGGTGCTACATCTATAAGACTTCTAAAAAAATGAAGCTGTTTCATCAGGTGTTGAAGTATGAAAGAGCTTAACTGGAGACAGTCAGCTTTGAAATGCTTTATGTACACATGGAAAAAAAGCCCCAACACGTGACAAATAATAAGCTGTAAGAGTATGTGTCATTTTAAGTATCATATGTATTGAATCTTTGTATACATATCTTTATATGCAGATTGATACATATGATTGAACAATAAGTGGGAAATAGATGTATCTGAATGCCTTTTAAAAATCTGCTTCAGAGTAAGTGCAGTTCTGCAGTTTACTATGTGTTCCTAAATCAACTCTCTTCCCTGCAGATGAGATTGACTGATGTAATTACCATTCATTACTGACCCATCTGCTTGACTGCACAGTACAGTAGCAGTTTAATAGAGATAATAAGTCACAAGGTCTACAGATGTTTTGGCAGTTTTATTTTTTCATTGTTCACAAGTACACATGCATGTGGATGTATAAGTCTGTTTCTGAAAATATTTTTTTATTCATATGTGCCAAGTAGTTGGAAGATAATTTTGCTTTCTATAGATTTTTCGTGCACAGTTTATTTAGGCAGGCTAGTTTATTTTGCAGCAGTTTTCGTACTTCCTTTTTTTGCTGATTTTTGGTAGTTCTGAGCCAGCTTCTGAAATACAGTAACAGGTATTTGAGAAAAAGATGTCTGCAAAGCATCCCTTTCAAAAACTAAATCTTCTGTTCTTTGAGGGGCATGTGATCATGGAGGTGAAACTAACTTGGAGACTAGTCCAGGAGGCTGCAGGATTCACAGAGAAACCATACAGGCTGCTGTGCTTAGGCAGGCTGGTGTCTCTGGTCCTGGCTGCTGTGTGGGCTTGCCTCCCTTCCCCAAACCATGATGAGAGCAAGAATCTGGGTAATAGTGTGAATCAAATTGTGTGATGACCTGTTGGAGTAATGTCACAGATGGATCGCAGTTGATGGATCCAGTGGTTGCAGGTGAGGCAGCTGGGCTGAGGGCTTGTTGCATATCACTGTGCAATGAAAGATGGGGCTGTGAAGTTGGGTAAGGTAGGCTGGGATACATGGCCTTGACAAGAGTCAGAGAAATACCTTTGCTGCAGTTGGCCAGTATGGTGTCAGGTAGGTCTGTGGCCTCCATGTTTGAGAACTTCAGCATCGGCCTTACTGAGACAACTTTTATCTGTATTTACCTGGCCTAGAAATGGATGTGATGTTTTACCCTGCTGCATCACTTTTTTCTGAATGTGTTGCTGTTCATTTGCCAGGGGATGTCTTAGTCAGATAAGCCTACTCAAGAACTGTGTGCTATCATTTTTCAGGACTTTCTTATACATGTTGAATGACTAGTGGAGAAAGACACCTGTGTTATTTTTTTTCTCTGGGATATCATGCCCTTGACAGTACTGACTGTCATTCGTTTTTGTGTTGAATGTGATAATAATGTGCCGGTTATAAATGATTCATAAACATGGTTTGACTAATAGAAACAACAGGGAGAAGGAATGTCATAGGAAAAGAGGAGTCATTTCTAAAAAAAGCTATAGCTGAAATACTTCGCTGTGTTACATTAAATGAAAACTCGTATGTCAGTGATGTAGGTCTGGCAGTGACGGACTCTATTTAATCTCTCGGACTTTTCCTACCTGCCCATGAGGTGTTTTTCTCTCTCCTGCTTTCCCTTTATCCTGTTGCTGTATAGTAACTATCAGGAAGACTGTGTTTATAAGTGGTTCTCTTGTCCACTGCGCTTATTTTCTGAAATGCCAAATTACAGCAGTGTTATTTTCCAGCGGCAGGTATCAGCTTTGCCTCTATGTTGAATACTGTATATTAACAAAAATAACATAAACCACACTTCACAGACTTTCTGTGCCGCCACAGAAGCCCTTGGAATTTATCTGTTGGGAAACAGGTGAGAATTTGATTTTAATCATGGATTTCTGTTATTTAGAGAATAGACCTATGAACTGGTGGGTCCTGAGTTGCAACTTCTACTCTGATTTACTGCATGCCAAGATAAAATAATCTGTTGGCTTTCTTTTCCATCCCTATAAAGTAGGATTGGGAATATTTACTACTTTGCAGTGCTCTTGTGGAAATTGAATACTTAATGTTGCAGTGCTCTATCAATACTATGGGAGGGGGGTTGTTTGGGTTTGATGAGGTTTTCTTTGGCATTAAGTCTTTCTTTTATTGCCGCCTTGGTTTAAAAAAGTTTGTAATGAAAGGAATGTAATTCATGCATGCGTACACTTTTACTGTAATTTAGTTTTGCTGATAGTGAAGCACACTGCAGATGTGCTCCTTCACTCATCTCTTGCAGTCTTGCCTCCCTTCTTTTTTCCTCTGTCAGACCACTAGCTTTAACAAAGCTGTAATTGAAACAACTTGCAATGTCTTTGTTAATTGTACCCATACTATTGTGGCTGGTGTATTTAGCGTGATCTGTAATAACACATCAGGCAGTAGGTAACACAAGGACTTTACTGCATTAGAGGTTAGTTTATTATTACATAGGTGTGAGTAGTTTTTAGCATCTATCTTACACTCACAAATAGAGAAATCCTTTTAATAATGTGGAGAACTCAGCTTCTAAGGGTATGTTTTGTGCCTTGGTTTTGTATCTGCTATATAACTGAGTACTCTTTAAAATACCTCGTTGTTCTTATACCTTTGGAAGGGAGGAGGGTTAGAAGTTTTTGTTCTGTTTTCTTTTAAACTGGAAGTGTTAGATGCAGGCAAAAGACAGATTCAGTAGAAATTCTGTCATGGCCATCATAAAATAGGAGAAATCAATTGTAGCCATTATTTTGTTAAAATGAGAGGGTTTATTTTGCATACCTTTGCTTATTTGGGGAGTTTAGGTTGCACAGGGAATACAAGAGCAAGCTTTATGAATGAGGCAAGAAAAGAATTGCATACAAGTAGGCTTCCCTTACCACCTTCCAAATATATACCTAGTACCACAGTGGATAGCCCTTCCCATGCTATATGTTCCTTCTGTTTTCATCTCTTTATAGATTCCAGGTTTCAATTTTGTGTGTAGCACTTCTGAAATATTGAAGTTCTTTAAAAAAAAAAAAAAAAAAAAAGAGGAAAAATTTAACAGAACAGCAACAAGTGACAGTCATGATCCTGTGTAAGATCCTATTCTGTATTCTCTACCCTGCAGGAGATTCTAGATAAACAACACCAGGTGTTGTATGTATTTTTGTAAAAATTGACAGCACCTTTAGGAAAGCCCAGGATATAACTGTTGCCATGAACATGCTTTATACTGAAAATTTTTAAGTCTGCAGAATGTTACTTGCTATAGACTTCAGCGAATTGTGTGCACAACAGTATGGATTTCTATAGTAGAATAAATTCTCTGAGCTACAAAAATCAATCCTGTATGATTTTGATTTTTTTACATCATAGTAAATGTTATTTTGACATTGGAATGATGCAAAAGGCACCTGCTAATAATGCAGCTAAACACAAATTCATATAGATTAAATAGCTCTATTGGTTATGAGCTGGCTCAGTTCTTAGCTCACTTTTGTTAACATCTGAAAAAGAAGGCTTGCAAAAATCCTGAATCAAGGCAGTGGAGTACTTGTGTTCTATTCTGGTAATGTGGAATGTAAGCTGTGTCCCTACTTAAAAGCTAAAGCTACAATTATTTCTATATGAATATATGAATGCTATTAGGCTACTACTGTAATTCTTCAGTTTGATTTTTATGATTTTTTTTTTTTTTTTTAAATGAGAAAGTATTGAAACATGATCAAGGCTAATCGTGCAAGTTAAAGATGGTTTATGGACTAAATAGAAAAGCTGTTACACTGCATGCATTTGAGTTTTTTGCATTTTGGAATTAATGCTTAAGACATTTTTTTAATATCTGCAAAGAAAGTTTATTTTTCTCAGTGAAGTATATTGTTACACAGTCAATGAAAAATCCTGGTCAAGCTGCTTTTTAGAACTTTTAAGTCTTGAATCTTTAATGTTTGTCCTTTATTAATGATCTTATTCCAAATGCAGAAACAGAAAAATAGTGCATCTTTGCTCCTTTTCTGTCACTGAACAACTTCATTTTGCTGATTCTCTTTCCCCATGAACCAGTACTTGAAATTTGAGATGACAATAGCGATTCATCTTTTGTGCCTCTACCTTGCATAAGATTCACTGGTGTTACTTCTTTTAGTGTTGTGCAGCTTCCTTGGAAAGTTCAGCTCCTTCACTGCCAGTGCGCAGCTCTTAATTTTCCTAATGTTGTGTCCTTGGTCTCCTTACATGTGCTAAACAGATACAGAACAATCACGCTGAGTTGCATATGAAAACTGAGTTCTTTGAAAACTGACTATTTAGATAACCTAATGTAGATAACTTTGCCATCTGTAGAAAAGCATTGGGTTTAGCAGCATGGTATCAAAACAAATTTTGAGCTGAGTTTCCAGAAATTCTGTCTTGTCATACAGTTTTGTTACAGTAAAGGGAAAGCTCTGCTACTGTTGGAGCATTTGTGAAGGACATATTTTCTAAGTAATGCAAAATCTGCCTGCTTTCCTCACTTCCAACCTTCTTGATAATGTAGGATAAGTTCATGACCCAAATCTGGGCCTCCTGTAGCTACATGTTATTGAAATCTGCCCCATGATTTTCACCTTTTCCCCAAAACAGCACTTTGACAACTTGTGTTATTATATCAACTGTTTTCAACGAGCTTGGAGCATGAACTGTGCCTCTGATTTCTCCCCAGTTGATCTCAGCCTCATGTAGGTAATTTGGATGGTGCTTTGGGAAGCAACAGGGGAATTGCTATGAAAGAAAATCTGAATTTGTGCTGAACAACGTTGTGTCACAGATTGCTCTGTGTGATATGTGTATGCAGAAAGGTGAACTATATGCAAGAGATTCTTGTTGTGGCTATGCCCTAGCACGCATCAGTCTTACATGTTTAAATCAGATGTCTCTAATGTCAAACCTCAGAGTGATGTGCAGCAATGAAGTTTTAGTGCGGCAGATAATAAACTTCTATCAAGTCTTTTTTGGGCTGGGAGAGGATTAAGGTGATGCTGTGGGAAGTGGAAGTAGACAATTGAGTTGTGAGGGTGACTGATGAGATAACACTTGTGGGATGGATGGGGCTAACCATAGGTGGAGTTTGGAAGGAAGCAGAAGAGATTGAAAGGAGGTGGGGAGAGCTGCCCTGGGGGGCACTGGGAATAAGATATGCCATCTCAACCCTTCTTTTACATTGAGGTAATGAGATCACTGGGGTCTCCATTTCTCTTACTGGGGGCCTCTGCCTTGCTGTATGCCTTTTCCCATTTGTATTTTGATACGAGAGAGTGAACCTTCTCTGCACATACTCTTTCTGATGGAATCTACATCTCCGTACCTCCTGTCCTGATTTTGGCTGGGAGAGAGTTAATTTTCTTCTCAGTAGCTGGTACAGCTGTGTTTAGGATTTGGTGGGAGAACAATGCTGATGGCACACTGATGGTTTTGGTTGTTGCTAGGTGATGTTTATACTAAGTCAAGGACTTCTTAGCTTCTGAGGTACTACCAGTGGGAAGGCTGGAGGGGCAGGGGAAGCTGGGAGGGCATACAGCCCAGAGAGCTGACCAGAGGGATATTCCATACTGTATGATGTCATGCTCATTATAGAAGCTGGGGAAAGAAGGAAGAGGGGGGACATTCAGAGTTATGGCCCTTGTCTTCCCAAGTCACCATTATGTGTGATGGAATCCTGCTCTCCTGGAGACAGCTGAATGCCACACCACTTCCCTAGCTCCTCTGGTGTACGGTAAACCCCAGGATGTTAGCTAGCCCTGAGGATGGTGAAAATGTAAACACTGAGCACTGGGAATTTCAGAAGCAGCTGTGAAGACAGTACAGGTTGGGAACAGTCAGACTTAGTGGGCTAGGACTGTTATTACAAATACTTAGCCAAAATATGCAGTGTGACATAGCTCTTTGGGGCCACCCCCACGATATTGCCAGCTGTATCTGGGGTGTCCATCCCTTGGGCAAGGTGGGCAGTATAATCATTTTTTCATGAGCCACTGTCACTGGTGCCTTTCCTCATCACAAAGTGTATGACCAGGATGCAGGCACCTGAGCACCACATGTTGAACAGATGACTGCCCTTATGATGGGATGTACAAATACGTATTGCATCATTTGGCCCTGTAACTATCCAGTCCCTCAACCGAACATGTCAGTCAGGTGATAGGAAGGCTTGCAGTTTAGCCTGCTGGCACATGTGCTTCTAGCCATGTGACCCGGAGGACTTGATAGGAGGAGAGGCAGGCTGGGTTAGTCTTATTTTTTCCTGGTATGCTGTAGTTTGGGCATCTAAAGAATACTTCATGGTCAGGAAGAGTGTGCAGCCCTAGCAAGCAGCTGCTTGTGAAGAGATGGTGTGGTACTGGATGGTATTAAGACAGAAGGGTTCACTTGTCTAAATAAAGTGCTAATGGCATAATAGGAGAACTACCATCTGGAAATAGTGAGTAGCAGCACTGGATGTGTTTAAGTCGCAAAAGGTGTGTGAAAGAAGAGTTCACCAACTTTTGCAGATACAGTGGATTTGTGCACATGACCAGAACTTTCCCATCTTGACAGAGCTGAGCAGATACTCAGTCCAGCTTATGTCAGAGCAAGGGATCCAAACCGTGACAGGGACCCTTTCACTGCTTAAGTCCCTCTCGGGGCTTGATCGGGTAAGTATTCACAAGACCTATAATGAAATATAGCTCCTTACAAAATGAAATCATCCCAACCCATGAGTTTTCTCACTTTTACCCTTATGAGACTCTCTCCTGTCCCACGGGGCAAGGGTGGGCGAGCGGCTGCAGGGGCTGAACAGCCTGCCAGGGTGAAGCAATGACAAGGACATAAGCTGCTGTTGTAACTGCAAATTTTAGAGGGTCAGTGTGGTCCAGGAAATTGGAAAGAACCATTTGGATTGATAAAAGGACCGTGTTGTAAAGGCCTTGATAAAAATGAAACGGGAAGAAATGGACTTCTAAAAAGTGTTTATCTTTTGGTCATGTATTGCAACAGTGTACTGTCAATAATATATATCTTACTTGTGAGGTTTGAATTACAAAACAATGTAAACTTTCTCCAGTGACTAGATAGACTTATTTTTGATTATTACTCTGCTTTTTTTACCCAGTTGTCTTTGTTGTTAGAAAAATCAGTATCTTATTAATACCTGTATAGTAAAGTGAATCCTATATTTTAAGTTCTTTTATCTTACTGTTAATAAGAATGATAGAATATTACAGAGATAGCACTTCACACAGTTCAAAGTATTTTTATTAACCTGGAGGGAAAGTGTATGAGCTATAGTCCTAATAAAGAAAGAAATAGAGCAGTCAACTGTACAGCTTCAAAGAACCTGCCCCTTGCACGGTGCAGGAAGAGTAATGGTTTCTTCAGCCTGTGAAACTAACCAAGAGAACCTGTATGCATGTGTTTGAAAAGGTCTGTTGCACATCTTTTAAAGTGATTCTCAATTATGTGCTGTAGGAGATGAATACGATGTATGTGCCATCTGTCTGGATGAATATGAGGATGGAGACAAGCTCAGAATCCTTCCATGTTCTCATGGTAAGAGGCTGTATTTTAGATTTGGTATTTGTATTAAAACAGGTCTTTAAAACACCATGTCTAAAAGCAACAATGAATATGTTTATTGACTGATGTATAAAATTTATTTTTGCTAATATGCAGGAGCGTATATACAAATTGAGAAAAGAGCAAACTTTTCTCTTTCTAGAAGCAAAAAAGGCTAGCATTTCTACTTCGTACTTTTCTTTGGATGTACACATGAAAGAAAATCTGGGCTTGATGCTATCCCCTAAATGTCTGTATTTAATAGGGACACATTCCAGAGTTACTTTTTACATTTAAATAAGCTTTCACTTTCTCCAAGATAATTAAACCACAGAACATAATTCAGCTATTGGTGACATAGGGATGAAGGGGTATAATCTGTCCCGTAGCCTGAAGCTATACAGACCACTGCCTTGACTGCACTTGGAAGTCAGCATTGTCAGTGCAGAGATTAGTGGAATATTTTTACTGTGACAAGTTTGCACTGTCTGAACAGTCTTTCAAATGCCAGCCCACTGCAAAAGGTGTATCTAGTAGTCATGTACATATCTATCCACAAGATAAGACTGCTCTTAACTGTGTGCAAGTATAAGAAGCATTTTTAAGGGCCTATATCTAGAAATCTGCAAGAGGCCTGGCCCCAAGAGCATCTCTAAATTTAAACATTTTTTTATAAAAGCTGTGTGAAATCTATCAAGAAAGATAGGATTCATCCTTCCTAGCTTGAGACCCTCTCTCTACCTCGCAGTCAGTTAACTATTACAGCCATTTTGGCTGGGTGCAGTTTTACCCAGCTTTTTCTCATTAAATTCCCGCTCTTGACCAGACACTGCAACAGCAAATACCACATCGCTGAGATTTTTAAAAAGAGGTAACTGATGTTACAGCCTTACACCCACAGTCAACACAGCAGGTGACAGACTGAGCTTTGTAAATCCTCAGTCCTAAAAAGCCCTTAAAATTTCAAAACGAGTTGACAGAGAATTCTCAGAAGAGGAAGAAGAGATCCATAGCATCTGTCCCATCTGGGGACTGCAAAGCTAACTAAACCTGATCACCAATGTCAAAGATGACTGACAAATTTAAACCAACCAACCAACCAACAAAACCCCAAAACCACACCACCGCCCGTTCTCGTAGAGAACATGCTACTAAAGTGCTTGAACAGGTACTATATGCAACATGCTTACCCTTGTAAATACTTAGCTTTTTGCCAGATAGAAGTCTCTTGTTAATAAGCAGAGCTAAGTTTTTAATACTGCAAGTAAGATGCTTTCAAACACATTTTTTTAAACAAGGCCAGTATAGCTGCAGTGCCTAATTCTAAATTTGCAAAATCACGCAGTAATTTTATTTAAAAACAAGGTGCTTCGATACATCTTGGTGGAGGTTAGAGGTGTTCTGAGGATAATGATGGTGGGCACATCTGCTGCAAGGTGGGTGTGATTCCTCAAGCAGCTTTTGAAGCTTATTTTGTCAAACATGGCCCATTGCAGGATTGCCCTTGGATTCATTCAGCAGAGGAACTGGGTATTTACTGCAAATAACCATATGGCCAAGATCCTAATCTATTAGGTGTTTTGTACATAAGGATATACAGTCTACATGCCAACCACCTCGTGACTAGAATTCTCTGTATGAGTTAAATTTCAAAATTGTCCTGTGTTACTAAATACAATTGAGCAGGTTTCCTTGTCCTTTTCACTTAGATAATGATGTACTTGCATTTTGTTTTCTAACAGCGTATCACTGCAAGTGTGTGGACCCATGGCTGACAAAAACAAAAAAAACGTGTCCTGTATGTAAGCAGAAAGTGGTCCCTTCTCAGGGGGACTCTGACTCTGAAACAGACAGTAGTCAAGAGGAGAATGAAGTATCTGAAAATACCCCTTTGCTTAGACCGTTAGCCTCAGTTAGTACTCAGTCATTTGGGGCTTTGTCAGAGTCTCATTCCCATCAGAACATGACTGAGTCCTCAGAATATGAGGAAGATGACAATGACAATATTGATAGCAGTGATGCAGAAAATGGAATAAACGAAGAAAGTGTAGTAGTTCAACTACAGCCCAATGATGAAAGGGAGTACAGAGTGGCAAATACTGTTTGAGACTATTAATGGTGAATAGTGTATGAACAAAAGAGTTCTTAAGGCTATACTTTACAAACCTTTGTGTAGGGAATATATTTTAATCTGTAATCCATTTGGTTTCTTCAGTAGGAGCAGCAGTTCATGTAGTTAGTACTATGGTTAAATCATTACAGATAGATTTATTTTTGATTCAGGTATTCAGTCATGCATTCTGTCTTCTCAAAATGAACAGTTTAACTGGACTTCACAATGCTAATGAATAATGTTAGTAGTTTATATCAATAGAAATATCACACAGACTCTAAATGTATCTTGTTCAAATGGGATTTATCTGGAAGTAACAGTTTCCCACTTTGTAGCTACAACTGGGTCATACAGATAGCAATATTTATTACACGTATGGTATGTGTTACCCCTTAAGCCCAACAAAAAATGTATTTGCATGTTTGTACAGAGTTTTCCTAAAAACTGTCACCACTACTGAAAGAAAAATGTAGAATGGATCGATACTCTGTAAGCTGGTGTATCAAAACAAAGCAGAAGAAATTCCACTTACCTCGAAGCAGCGGTTCCAAATAACCCTTTGGAGTTTGGCACAGTAGCTGAGTTTAAGCAGTTCCATTGAGCAATTCCTAGGAAAAGCAAACTTAGAATATATATTTAGTTTTGAGCAATTCACAAGGTAAGGTCCACTGTAAACACATTAACGATCCCTACTTGCTACTACGATGTAGTCTGGTTTCCAGTGATGATGTGGGAGCTGGGGGGGTTAGGGGGATGACCAAAACAGAGGTTTTGTTCCACATAGAAAAATAATTTTAGGTAAGTATTCTTTTGATCCTCAACTCATATACCTCTTACTAAAGAGCATTTTATGCTGCATTAGTCTGCTAAACTATGTATATATAAAAAAATTCTTTTCACATACCTGATTTGAAAACAAGTGCTTATAACTGTTTTAACAGAACTCAGTACTTACCAGTGTATCATGGAAAAAGTAAATGCTATATAATACCTCTGTAACTATGTAGAAAGTAAAAACATACACATACTCAAAAATGCAGAGATTTTTTTTTTATATGGCCTTGAATAAGGAAAGCTTGAAAGAATGTTAATAAACATGTTTTCCACTTTAAGTATCAAAAGGAATTTATTGAACTCTTGCATTATTTTCATTGTGTGCTCTTCTATGTTTATTACTAAGGTCGAAGTGTTTTGAAAGATCCAGACGATGCAACTGTTAAGATCCCTTGGTAAACGTTACCTTAAATTGTGCTCTGTGTCATAGTACAAAGGGCTGTACTGACCAGTACATGCAGACAATGACCATGCAGGAGTGAGTTACATAGAAGACCTTAATTGTTGTTCACTTTTAGTTGGACAAGTTTGAATCAGTCTGGGTGCATACATGTAATTTGTATAGGGGGGGAGGGAAGGAAGACTAGTGTGCTATTAATATTTCCTGCCCACCTGCCAACACCTTCAGAGCCTGTGTGTCCTGGGAGTCAGAAAACGCCAAGTCCTGTGCTGAGGCAATTACAGGTGAGGTGTTTCTGTTTCTTTCTGACCTAATACACAGTGCAGCTACACTCCTTGCTTCAGCCTGGCAGGGGAAATCCATGCTGTGGGACTGGCTGAGAGTAGAAAGTTTATTTTGCAGAATGAGGTGTGGATAATGAGGAAGGAACGATTCATCTTCAAACCACTGCCACCAGCAGTCCACGGGGTTAAAGACAAACAATGTATTGCTACATTTTCACCATGTAGAATTCCACTTCAGCTGGCCTATGTCTAGTAAAGTCCCAATGTGAAAACTGATTTCTGAAAACTTACTAAGCTGAAAGATGTTTCTAGAAATAGGTTCCTGCTGTTCATGTTATGAGTGCATGTGTGTGTTCATAACTGTATTCCAGGCACCCCGAAACCTGAAGAGATCCAGAACCATGAACTGAAGTAAACTTTATAGCATATGTGGTACATAACTCTGGCTGTAGCATTTGCTGCAGTGACAAAAAGTAAAATGATACTTTTTTTCAGTTTCTCAACCTGCTATTCTCCATGCTATACACAGAAAACGTGTGCAGTGAAGGATATTTTGTTGCCATCCCAAATATACTGTACACTTTGAAAAAAACTGTTCTATTTTCTAAATTTGCTCATGGTATTAACGTAAATTTTTATTTCAGCAGGCCTTGGTAGTAACCATCGTAGCAACACTCCTCCTGCCATACCTCCTCTGTGCCACAGGTACAGTTTACTTGTCAGCTGCTGTTGCCAGTGAGAATGAAAATTAAAGAACGAATAACACTTCATTGTTAGAAATACTTCGGAAGGTTGAGTATCTCTTAGTGTTTCTAAGTAGAACTTGCATATTTCACTAAAACTTGCTGGATAAATCTTCTGTTTCAAAAGGTATGGCCTGTTCCAACCCACAGAAAAAGATAAATACTGATTTTTCTTACAGCTGTGGCCTACTACATTATCCACATGAAATAGCACTGTTTCCTTACCCTAGGCCATAAACAGCTGACTCCCAGGGTTTTTTGCTTATGTGAAGTCTGTTGATCTAACTTCACTCTCTAGCTCTTGAAGAATAGGATTTTAGTGCTTCAAAGAAGTTCGTACTCGATTGTCCAGTTGAAAAAAAAATTCTTCTAGTAAGTGGTTGTAACTAGTGTCTGGTGAAAAGTAGTTCATGGGAGCTCTGAAACATACCATCTCTCTGCATAAAATGGCATGGGTATCACTGGCAGTTACCACAAATGTTGTTTGTATGGCCAGTGTAAATGGCTCCTTGCAAAGAAGCTTGCACCAAACCTTTCACTGCGTAATGAGAACAAACTACTTGGAAAAGGAGCCAGAAGAGGACAGGAATTAAAGCTTGCCCTCAGAGGGGAATGTAAGCTTTCATTTGTTGGGGGCGGGAAGAATCCAGTAAAAAGCGACTAGAAGAAAGCGATGGGTCTGACAAGTATTTTTCTTGACAGGTCAGTAATCAAGGAATGGAGATTTAAATAGCAGAACAAAGCAACTCTCCTCACCCCCCTTGATACAGTGCACAATGCTGGGAGAGTTCCAGGGCCAGTGTTTGAACAAACAGTAATAATGGGTACCTACATGCAAAATAATATAATGAATATTAAAAATTATCTAATGTCTAAAAATGCAGTGCTGTCAGCAGTTCAGAATAGTGAGCTGTTTTGACTGAATTCTAACAGAATTCTAAATAACATGTTCATTACAAAAGTAAGACCCTCTGAAAGGCTAAGTAATAATGGCTGGTATAATTAAAATCTGTCTGTGAATTATTATGGTGCAGAAAATGAGCACAGTGACAATTAACTTCATAAATGTATTTTGGTGAAAGTAAGGGACTGATTACAATGGCCTGGAAGTCAGCATTAAAACTTGTAAAGCTCTGAGATTCTGCATATAAACGCAGCCCCCATCAGCTTCCAGTGTGTGCCAGGCAGTCTTAAGAGGCATAAGTAATTGGGGCTGGAAGTACACCTTCAGAATGCGAAGCAAGTCAGTAGTGAATTACCTTTCTGAGTGTGCAGAGAGACGGAACAACTTGAGAACTACCCTTAAAAAACCGCACAACATCCTTTGAAGCAATTGTGCTTCTTCGTGGTGCTCTTAGTTTGTACATCTTTCCTATTCCTTTCTTCTCATCTGGGTGGTTTGTTTTTTTTTTAAACACTTATGTAAGTTCTGGTCTAATGTCAGTTCTGTTCTTTTACCCAAGCTTTGAATAAGAACATATGCTAAAAGAAATAAAAAAAGTCGGGGGGGGGGGGGGGGGCGGGGTGGGGTGAGTGCTTAGCTTCCTTATGGTTGGGAACTGCTGACATAAGAAAAGATGCAATACTAAAGCATATGATCAGCCAGAGAGCTTTTCTATAAAATGGCAGGTGCCGTAAACCGCAGTGAATGAGTCTGGCAGTTGGAGAGCTCTGCTGGAAGAGCCAGCAGGTATTGCAGACCACTGTGTGCAAGTGAAGTTTCTAAAAGCCATGGTGTTCTTCATGGAGTAGCAAGAGGGTAAAAAAGAACAAATCCTGAGCACAAAACCCACAGGAACTACACAGATCAGGCATCTTCGCTGCTACTGTGTATGAATCCTGAGGGATAAAATGGCAAGAGGGGTACAGCCTAACAAACTGTGCTGGCTGAAGTGGCTGGAACAGTTCTGAATGCTGTTAATGCGGGCTGGCAGGCAAAGCCCTCAGGAGCGCGATCCTGCCCATTTGCCAGAGGACTAGAGAGAGGTACATGGTACTGCACTGGACTGGCTTTCAGCAAGTAAAACCAGTTACTCACATGGAACTTCCTAACATTTGAGACAAAGTGTCTCACTGGATCTCCTCTAGTAACTTTTTGCAGGGAAAAAATATTAATGCAAATTCATGACCCAAGTGTGACTGTTCAGTGTTCAAACTTTTAGCATAGGAAAATAACCCTTTACATTTAAATTGTCTGTTAATCTGGAAATGTAAAACTTGTTGAGAGTCCAGGCTATTCAAGAATGGTATTTCAGGTTATCTGGCAACAGCTAATCCTTGCCAAGAACAAGTATACAGGTGACATACAAATACCTCCTCGGGAGAGGGGAATTGATTGGAAATGAGCAATATTAAAATAAATAAGGAAGGGGATGGAAAGTACTCACTGTGTACTGCTAATGGCTGTTCCTGCCTGTGAGATACCATCGCAGTGAATTCCAGCTACGGCCTTACTATGAAATGGCTTACTGGATGGACATACTTCTCCCCAACCAGGAAAAAAAAGAGTAATTCCTGCAGTCAGACTGTGAGTACAGTTTTAAACTGAAAACAAAACATGGATTCATGCACTAACATAATTTTATGAGGGAAGTGAGAGGTTTGCAGCCTCTGCACCAGTTACTACTAAATGTATGTAAGCTACGGGCTTGTTCTAGTCCACTCCAACTTTGGCCCTGAGAGCTGGAAGGTACAGTTCAGACATGAAGCAACTCAAGTAGTTGAAGGTAAACACTTTGTGTATAAAAGTGATCTAGTGACAAGTGAATGTGTGAATGCAACACTTACGCTGCAGATGAGGATGTAGGGGAAGATAGGGGAGAGCAAAGGCATTTTAATAGTAATATCCAAACTGGCATTGGGACTAAGGAAAAGCCATAGCCTTAGCTAAAGATTAACCTCCTCTGGTTTGGGCTTTTCTTTCCTTCCCCATCCCCTAAGCTCCCATTGTTCACGAGCATCGTTTGCTTGCAGGGCCCCTGTTTTCAGCGTACTTGGATAGCACAAGTACTAAAAGCCAGGTAGAATTCTGCGGGAAGAGACCTTAAATCTGCCCTCCCCTATGCAAGGAAAACACGTTCTTACCCTGCGGTGGGCTGACCCTGGCGAACAGATCATGTGGCAGTAGTCTTCTCTAGCTTGTTTCAGGCATTGCATACTGGGGGGGGGGGAAGGGGAGGGGAGGGTCACATGGCAGGGAAATGCCCTTGCCACAGAGTCAGACAAATGCAGAGTTTGTAAGTAATGAGAAGTCATCTCCTAATTTAAGATCTACCGCAAAAACTGCCTGGCCTTTCTAAAGTTTTATTATTGTACTATTGCTGTCTTACAAACCTGACAACTGCACTTCTATCTCGTACCAGGTAGCCAGCCATGCAATGAAGGATTAACGAAGGAAAAATTACCAACAGTCTGATTTTGTTTGGTTGGAATAAATTTATTTCATCTGTCTGTAAACAAGGTGTTTTTAATAGTTATGGCATTTTTTGAAATGCATATTAAATCAGATGAGTTAGACTGTATCCCAGATGTAACAAAGTGCAGGGAAAGAAATGGACAAATCAGCAACAAGAATTTGTTTAAATCTGTACATTATCCACAAGGCCCAACAGTAGAAGCAAATACTAGAATGTCCCTAAAGTAGTGCCATTCAAAAGAAACCCTCATAGTCAGTTAAAATCCATCTCACAATAGCAACAGTTCATTTTTTTTTTTTTTTAAACAATAGTATGGCACAGAGTACATATTAAAAAATTCATCACAAGACAGCCAAGTCAGTTATTCCAACCAATACCATCTCCCATTTATTCTTTTGTATACAGAGTTCTGCAGTTCTCTTTAAATGGACATACAAGTTAGTACCATGCCTGAACTGAGAGTTTGGTTACAGACATTTCAGATGACTAGTGCACAAGGCAGTTCACTCCATAATTTCTGCAGCAAGGGTGTGACAGGCCAAATGAAGATTTTAAATTTGAAATGGCATCATTTTGACAGTTTAGCTTTCAAACTACCGACCTTCATCCGAACAGTGGCTTCAGAGCAGCAAAAGTCTTTACCAGTAAGTGAAAGACTGGTAGTCAGACTGGCAGAAAGACTGGAGTCAGTCAGAGCTCCCAGTATAGTTGAAGGTGGCAGTTTTCCACAATGACATTGCAGTTTCATATTAAAAAACCAAAAATGACAAAAAAAAAAAAATACCCCACAACGCCCAAGCTGCAAATTAAAATTGGTCCTATGAAAAACTGAAACCAGACACACTCCAGATGGTTATGTTGGGATATCTAATGTCCATAATGGCAGCCTTTTACAATTCAACTACAGAACAGGAGCTGGCAAAAAAAAAAAAAAAAAAAAAAGTGCCTGAGCTATTGCAATGATGGAATGTCTCGGGGGATTCATTCAGGATGGTGGTTTTAAGGTCATGGGAGGAAGTGCATCTGTACCCTTTCATAGTTTTGTGATTGCACTTGTTAAGCAGTACAAGCTTCAGACATCATGAAGAAAAAAAGAAAAGACTTAAGCCTACAGTGAAGTGCAACGACAAAACTAACGTAATATTAATAGCTTTTGAGTGGCAAATTGGTTAAACAAACCAGGCACTATAAAAATGGGTGTAAGCAAACAAATGTGGATTTAAAAAAAAAAAGGGGG
>JAVJGI010000003.1:29502567-29574654 GCA_035590275.1 Ibycter americanus | reverse complement strand
CTCGCGGCGGGACTCGGCTGGGGCGGCGGCGCCTTCTGGAGGCGCCCGGCGGGCCTCGGGCCCAGGCTGCGCTGCCCCAGGTCTGTCCCTTGGGGCCGTGGCAATGTTCGCGCCACTGGTGACATTTGCGTTCCGTTTCTGTACGTCTCACGTCTTCCTTTGCGTAACCGGGCAGCTGTGTCCCTGGGGAAGGCGCCGCTGGCGGTGCTGGCCGCGCTGGGCGGCTGTCCCTGCCGTGCTGAGCTGCGCCCGCGTCCCGCCCGCCCGGCAGAACTCCCTGTGTCGCAGCGCTGCTCTGGTGCTGAGCTGGTGGGCTCCCCCTCCGACGCACCAGCATCTGTTGTATTGCATTTCTGCCTGGTTGTTTGAGTGGCGATTTCAGGTTTTATTCTTCGAGGTTCCACCAAGTTTCTGTTGAAATAATTTAGCTTCCCTGGGCCTTTGTGAGACGTCCAGGTCTGATACCCGTATTTTGCTGCGTTGATATTGGGCCCCGGGCAGGATCGCTGCTCAAGACTGTCCTGCTACAAGTTGCGGGAACATTCACTTGCAACTTTAAGGGCATGTTTTTGGGCAATGGCTCCGCCATCTTTAACGCTGAAATTGGGGTGGGAGGGGTCACCTTCCTTTTGAGCAGGGTGGTTTTGTCTTACTTGGTATCTGTTATGCTTCTCTGGGAGATGGAGACAGGTGGGATGCAAAGTAGCTGTCCGTGTAATTTAACTTTGAAGCTTTAATTCAAGAAGTTAGACCTTATACCTGAATATGCCGAGGCACAGTATACAGTAATTAGATCTGTTTTTTCCTGAGGTTATAACCCCGACGAAGAATACCCACCAGGTATTTATAATGAATGTCCCTACGGCATACTTCAGGGTGTTCTTAGTCCTTTTAAAACCTAGTTGAGTCATCATGGCTGTGAGTGTTGTTTAAATACTAATAGAGATTGCTTAGATTACTAAATACTTTTAAAAGAGCTTACTTGCAACTTTTAGCTTAATTCCATAAGCACTTCATTTTATTTTCACAGTGCCTTTCCCCCTGTCAATTGGGACAGCACCAGAACTTTGCTTTATCCTTTTCCAGCCATCCATGTATACCAAAAACATCCTTGTGTTATTGTATCTGCCAGTGAGTTACAGGCTTTAAATTTGTTTTTGGCTTTTTGAGTAGCTAAAGCTTTTTGTGAAGTTTGAATTGCCTTCATCATCTTTCCTCCACAGACTCCTTCCATGGGAAGGAGAAAAAGTTCTCTTCTGTCTGCAGTTGCCATTGAGGGCCACTTCTCTCTTTTAAGGCTCGTCTGTAAGAGGCCCCAGTTTAACGCTACTACTTGCACAGAATGGAATGCATCCATTTTAAATGAACAGGAGGCTGATGGGCCCATTATTTTTAGAGTTCAACCAAAATGTGTTTAGTTTTTGTCTATATGGGCGTGTGATATTTTTGTTGTTTTTGCAAGCTGCAATAAGGATTCCAAGTTGTTTCACTTTAATAAGTGGATTTAATAAATATAGAGGCAGACACGCTGAACCCAGGGACAGGCCTTGGGAATTTTGGAGCTGCCTGTTTGCTAGCATCACTGTTCTTTGATTAACGAGAGGTGGGCTTCACATGGATGGCAGGCTGCTGGGTACAAGCATGGAGGTATCTTGTGGAAGAACCTGTGGGTTTCCAGGGCTTTAGCCAAAGGCTATGCTGCCTCTCACTTTCTTGCATGCACCCTTGCATGCATTTGTCCATCCCTTCAGCCTGAGGACCAAGCACGCGTTTCCGAGCCCTCACAACCTCGTGTCTGGTCCTGTTTCACAGGAGGTAAAGACCCAACAGTCACTGCCAGCTCAGAGCTGGGCTGAGCCAGGGAGGGAAATGCTGCTGCTTTGGCAGCTGCTGAACTGCTGTGTGTGGCACTACATGGTGGTCCCTGGGCTTCCAGAGCCTTGCCAGTATAATGTGTGGTGGGTTCAGTGCTTTGCCTCTTTGATGAACCCAACATTTCACCTGGATGTCACAGAATGGTAATATTACCACTGCTTTGCGGGGAGCATCACCTTTTTTTAATAGCTGCATAAACCAGGTGATCAGCAGTGAGTGCTATTTTGATGAGCAGATTGTGTTAGCAATGCAGGGAAGACTGTTGTCTGCTTTTAATGATTTAAATTGGTAATAACTGCATGGAAGTCTGGGATCTCCTGAACATAAATGGATGGACAAGCGTGGAGGATTTGCCGCCCGCTTGGTAGCTCAGCTCGTAGTTGTCATTATTTGTGAAGAAACTCTACCAATATATTTAGAAAGTGAAGTCTGAATTGGGTTACCGTTATTTAATGTTATAAAACTACCAGGTAGCTTGTATGATTTGAAGATTCAGCAATCACCAGTGCTTTTTCTAAAAATCGTAATCCTTTGATTCTATTTTCACAATTAGGCGCCTCATGTCATCATGTTCTATGTTACACAATCATGATAATGCTATTTGTATGGGCACTACTCCAATAGCTCCTTTGAGACTGTTTGGTTTAAGAAAATGAGGATGTGCTCTGGATGTTCAAGATTGTCGGAGAGAGGAGTTCCAGTTGTACTTTTTGTTACGAGTCTTAATTGGAATCTGAGACATTTGTTACGTGAAGGATTTACATATCAACAAAAATATTGCGGTTAAAATTGATAGATGTAGCGGGTCATTTTAACATCAGTACCTCAACTGATGTATGAAATGGTGCTGTCTGAATGTAAGTTATGTATATACGATAAATGCTAAATCGTGATTTCTCATATTTTAGTCTCTTTCTGCATTCTGCCTGGTAGTTCTTCTTTCTGGAAGGTATTTGCACAGTACAGCCACAGTTTGGCTTTTTTGTGGAGCTTGTAACACTTACTGGTCTTTTTGCTTTGATTTAGAACTTTGCCTAAAATATATGTTGGATCACATCTAAGAAAAATAATAATTTGAAAGAATTTTAAAGTACCAAATGTGCTTAGCTAGAGCGTACTATTTATGGCTTTGTGAGAAATGTGACTGCTTTTATATTAGTAACGTGAAGGTTGAAATTGCCCAAAAACTTGGAGTTTATATACTGAGCGTGATGTTTTACGGTATGGAATATCCCTTTGGCTAGTTTGGGTCAGCTGTCCTGGCTCTCCTACCTCCCGGCTTCTTGTGCACCTCCTTGTTGGCAGAGCATGGGAAACGGAAAAGTCCTTGACTTAGGGTAACTGCTACTTGGCAACAACTGAACCTTAGTGTGTTGTTAACATTATTCTCATACTAAATCCAAAATGCCGCACTGTACCAGCTACTAGGAAGAAAATTAACTCTATCCCAGCTGAAACCAGGACAAGGGCTTATATTTTGTTAGTAAAATAAGATAAGAGTTTTCTGTCAGGCTTTGTAACTACCACAGGTGCTGCTGTGCTCAAAATGGTTGTACAGCCAAAGGTAAGATTTCTTACAATGTCCTGGCTGCTTCCTGTTTTTCACCAAATCGGCCCATTTGAAGAACTTTAACCAGCATTTATGTGTTGACAGGAAGGGCAAGTGACCATCAACAGAACACAGCTGGACTTCTTTGTGAAAATTAAACTTTACAGAGCCAGAGCTCATTCAATGCATCGCTCGCCTCCAGCGTTGCCACTGTTCGCGTCAGTTTGCGGTGCTGCTCTGGTGACTTCCTCTCCAGACCATATTGGTTTTCCTGTGGCAGTCTTTCTCTTTACCACAAGTGCTTTCGGAAGTGCAGAGGGTAAAACTGATTTAGAAGTTGTGCAAGTTAGTAGATTCACTTCTGCTGATTAAAGCCAAGAAGCCAGGAGCAGTCTGTCTCGTAGCCTCGTGGCGATGACTTAGAAAACAGGCTATGCAGAGTCCTTCCACAGCTACTGAAGTGGCTTCACTGACAAATGGGGAAGCCACCAAAGGCTGGGATGAGTGTTAGCTGGAAATAAATTGTAAAAATGACATATTAATGAGCTGAAAACTTGAAGCTAGGTTTAAAAGATACGGTGATACAGAATGCAACAGTTGTTACATTAAGACCACAGTGCAAGGTTTTATTGCATAGGTACACCTGTCTGTGAAAAAGGTCCTGTCCAGGGCTAGCATAGCTATGGTCATGCTGCAGAGAGCCCTGTAGAACAGCACTTGAAACCATCCAGGAAGTTCCGAAGAAAAGATGCTTTTCCGGTGTATCTCGGGTCATTTGAATGGTGGTTTAACTCCATGTGTGGATGAGAGTTTTGTCTCTATAGAAGAGGTTTGCCTGGCTGTGGTTTTACCAGTATAGACAGCTCAGCAAAACCTTTGTCTTTCTAAGGATTAATTAGGTAAGCAGTTGAGAATTATTTTCCTTCCCTGTCATTTACTTAACCATCAAATTCAAACATAACAAACCTCCTAAAATGCCACTTTTAAAATCAGATGCAAGTGTAGGGGTATTGCTGTGTCAGATGATAAGGGTATGAGATTCCTTCCGTTTCGGTGGCTTCCAGAAATGCTTTAAATCTGAGGAAGGACAGCTCTTCATGGGTCTAATTTATAGACTGGCCAAAGCACTAAAAAAGATGTCTGAAATCATGGAATTTTGCTCAGCTTTTGGATTTTTAAGGTAAGTTCTTGAACTCGCTGGTGGCCAACAAAACATAAACCTTAATCCTAGAAATGAAAGTATATTATATGTAGATTCTTACTTGGACAGGTAGTCTCCAGTTCATAATGGTGTCCTCGGTTAGAGTCCCTTTGCGAGATGTGCAGAATTAGGCCTATATGATCCAGCTTTCTGTATATTAAGATTTAACAGTCAGGCTGTTCAGTGTACTTGGATTCTGCACTATTTTGTTTTGCTTTAAATAAAGCAAACAGAACCCAGATAGGTAGCCCTCTGTTAATTTTTCAGTTATGAAACAAGGGTATGTACTGTGAAATTCAGTAAGTTTTTTAGATAGCTTAACACAGTGGAGGGAAGGTGGTAGCATCGTCAGTCCAAGCTCTTTATTTTATTTTATCCAAGTGCAGTGGTGACTCATTACATGCCTTTGTTAACTGATAATTTCAGTGGGTGAAAGGTGGTATAGAAGTTAATCTGAAAGGTGGAAACTAAGGCTAAGAAATGGGGTGAGAGAATTGAAGAAGCACAAAGTGAGAGGGAGAGAAAGCAGAAGGGTGGAAAATGGAGCAGAGCAAGCATGGGCTCTCAACGCAGTAATTTTTTATGGCTATTAGCACAGTGCGCTTAGACAGGAACAGCTAACAATCTTATTACTGCCTGAAGTCTATACCTCTGATCTCTGTGTGAACTTCACTGACCACGCTGAGAAATTATGTTAGAAGAAAAAGAACAACATTTAACTTTTCCCAGGCTTCATCTGTGGTTTTTTGTCTGTTGAAGTTGACTGCTGTACAATTTTACCTTTTTAATAGCTGATCCACACTTTTGCACTGTGCTAGCATACATTAAGGAAAAAAAAGCTCAAACTTTTTCCTAACGTTGCCTTGCATTGTGGGCAGTAACACCAGAACCCTCTGCTGAACATGACCACAAGGTCAGCAGCACGTTCCTGGCAGTCCACGTATGTGTCAGTCCGTGTCCAGTTCCTGGCTGCCTATGCATGGTTGTGTTCTGGTTATCAAACTGACAGGCCTTTATGCTTTTCTAGCTCACAGTTTCCATAGGTGATTGTTTTTGCACCGCTTATTCCATCTACCACGCGGTTTAGCCAGGGAGCTCTGAAGCGTTGTTCAGTACATTATTTCCTCCGTGGAGCTTTCTTTCAGTGACAGTATCTGTAAATACGTTTATCTGGGTGATATTTCCTCCTCTGATCACAAATAATTTTGCTGTCAATGCTTGTTCTTTGCTAAAAGTCCAAAGGATTTTTCGATCACCGATACATAAATTTATCTGTCATACATGATTTCTACCCAAAACATTCACTGTCTGCGAAGCATTTAATGATAATTCTGAAATATAACAAGCCATATTTTCCCAGAGAAATTTTACAGTTCTAACTTTATAATGCTCTGTAAAATTACAAATATATATATATATATATATTTTAAATAAAGCATGGTGATAAGCTGGCATCTGCAGAAACCTGGCAGATGGCTTCAGGAGGCCGTGGCTTTGATTGCATACTGCTCTATCGATGGATTGTGTCCCCCAGCATCACTGATTTAACACTGTCTGGATAGTAAGTGCCAGTGGAGGCAAGTGTCTGATCATACGCTGTTTTGAAGCAGGCTCTGGGTTTTTATCATCAGTCTTTACAGCAACTGGGAGTGGAGTCATGGTGGTGTTACTGTGAGGAAGAAGAACCCAGTCATCTGCTGTGCGACTCTGTGCTCTACTGTCTGTCTTCCTGGGGTCCCCATCCAGCAATCCAGCTCGCACCGCGTCATCAGGCCACACTTAGAGTGTCCACAATTGCTCACACCTGATGCTTGGTCGTACATGTTTGTAACTATTTCCCAGTGCATGCTTATGTTATGTGAAGATATACATTAGATGCATCTAATACAGCTTGTCTGTATTCTGGATGAAAATAACCGTCAAACTGGCAAAGTGCTTTTTAAAGATTAGTAACTCAGATGTTCATCTAGAAGAGTGAAAGGATTCCTCCTATTTCAGTTTTCTTTGAAACTCAAATGTAAAATGCAGAGTGAGGACTGCTTTTCTTAATGAGGATCGCTTTTCCTAAGTGAAAATACGCAACTTCAATATATTAAAAAAAAAAAAAAAGTCTTAACATGTTACTGCTTTGACTGAACAAGCAGAGTAACTATCCTTTGCTATACAGACCTCGCCCTCATTATTAAGTTAGAATGCATGCTTAAGGCAATTGTGACATACGGCATGGTTTTGGTTACAGGGCTAGAAACAGGTGCAGTTTTAGCAGTTGCCATTGCAAAAAAAAATACAGAAAAAGGGAGGAAGGGAACATTAACACCAGCTGGACTTTTTTTGTGTGTTTGTTTTAATAGACACCCATTTTCTTGTGTTATTGTTAGTAGATGTCCGTGGAGAAGGTAATGGTAAACTGCTGGCAGGTGATCGAGCCGTATATTAAGCAGTAAGAGCATCAGCCTTTCAAAACCGTTGATAACCTGGTTTTAGATATGGGTTAGTTGAGCAAATTTTGATTGGAAGGAAGTTGAACTCTTGTACTGAAACAGGACAGCTTGGAGGCAGCATTTAGGCAAAGGTATACTGTTTCTCAAAACCTACTCTTGACATGGACCTGGGGACGGTCATCAGCTAAATAGTGGCTGCCGCAGAGGCAGTGGTGCTTCTCCTCAGTGCCAGATTATACCCTTTTCCACTTCACCCATTTATAACACCTTCCTGTTGGACACAGCTGTTTCTCCTTGTTTACAAATTTTTCTGTAGTTCCAACAACGGGTTTTTTTTAAAAGAGTAGTTTGTGGTGAAAAATAAGACTGCGCTTCACTCTTCACACTCAAGGCATTGTAGCTGCAGTGGCTTTTGTGGCAGCTTCTGTTATTCAGTAGTGTGAGTGGATAATCATCCCTGTCAAATGATTGTTAAAAGACCAAGAAAAAAAAAAAGCTTTATAAGATGGAAAAAAAAAGGTTTGTTTTTAATTTAAATCACTAAATATTTTTGTTTCTATCATTGCTGTTTTAGAAACTATATGCTGTAACAAGCAGAGAAATACTATAATTTACATGAAAATTAAAATATTGCAGCAGAATCTCCTTGGCTTTGTAGGTGCTTTATAATCATTCTTATGAGCACCCTTTAATGTATTCTCAGGCTCATGGCAGAAGTCATTGTAAGTTAGATGTGCTGAAAATGTGCTGCATATTTAGCTAATAACTAGGCTGTGCTGAATAAAGGTAATGCCATTTTCTGAACAAAGTTCCTGTTTATGTTTCAGGACATGGTGGGGGTGACCAAGCCTTCTGTTTGCTCTGCTCGCTCAGTAATGCATTTGCATTTTTACTTCATGCTACCAAAGCCAACAATTCAGAATCATGTTAGCAGTCACTTCATTTTTTCCATGTGTTACCCTTGAAAATACTGAACAAATAGAAACAAATAAAAACCAGCTTTGAAACTGTAGTGTTTAATACTTTGCATTTAGCAAGTACCGTGTCTCACAGGCTGCACAGCACATACCAGAAATTTAAGGCCATCTCTGCCTTCCACAGAAATAACTGGAAGTAGATTTAGTTTTGTTCTTGGGTGCCTGTGTTCTTATCAGCAAGAGACTGCTTCGGTCAAAACCATTGTCCAGATGCTGAAGTAGTACATATGTAAGCAGTTCCTACTCACAGCCCTTCTGCTATTTTGATATAGTAAACCAAGAGATACATACTTGGGGAAGAAATCACAAGGCATGCTGTGCTCAGAACACTGGAGGTGATGAAGAAGAAGACTGTGCATTGCATCTCACTCCCATCGCTTTCATGAGGTCTAATCCTTCAGCGTCTTTCACGTTTTATCAGTGGGACTGAGGGACTCTGCACACACCACAGAATGGGAAACCTTTGTAGAAAACTTTACATGAATGCAGTATCACCAATATGAGCAAAAGCTCATATTTCTGAAAGATTTCTACTATACTATAAAACTGTTAAGGAGCCATATTATGTATGGAAGAGTACATGCAGTATTGTAGAGGACAGGGTTTGCGTATGGCAATCTGGTTACTATATTGGCCATGCTGAGTAGGGAAACAGCACAAGTAGCTTTCAGAAAAAGACCCTGCTGAAGAAAGTCATTTCACAAGGGTGTTTTGTAGCTGACCTGGCAAAATTTTAATTGCTACTTGTGACCAGGTTTAAGTGTATTCAAAGCCATAATTTCCATATGAATCAATGGAATTTTGGTGCTTAAGTATCTTTTAAGAATTTGTTCTTATGAGGTTGTCACCAGTTGCTTTCACACTAAAATTTCATTAGCAGTGGTTTCAAGGGAAGTAGTTTGCCGCATTCTGATTCAACAGAAGTAGTAGGAATGAATACACTGATACTTGATTCCTCATGCATCTGGAGAGCAATGAGAAGCTGTAATTCCTGGTGGCATCACTGATACAGGGCATAAAAAGGTTAAATGTCACTATTTCTTTACACTTTAATTTCATTTTACAAAAGTACCTTGTAAATTTACTACAGAGCAAAGCATGCTGGAGCATTCTTTGTTATACTTGGCAGCTCCTCTGCTGTTGTGTATGTGGATGCCTTTTTGTTAAATGGATAGATGTAGTTGGTAAGCTGTCCTTTGGCACCACCATCATTATACAGAAAGTGCATCTGCAGAAATAAGTGTTGTAAAATCTGCATGGTGCACAAACTGACTTTATTTCTTTTTTAGATGCTTTTTATCTCATTGTCCTATATACCGATTAATGTGGCTGGACAACTCTTCGTTTTGCCTTGCAAGTGGAAAAGCAGGTGCATATGCTACATTTTCAAAGATGGGTATAGGATTTACCCGCAAAACTTCCTCTGACCTAAAAGTTTCCCCTTGGTAAATGTGGAGGTTAGATTGTAGATTAGACGTAAATCTGATTCTTGTAATGTTTAATTTACCTTCTGTAGCAGATGCTTTTTGGATTGAGTGCATCAGGCACTTGAGGACAATGCACTTTTACAAATACTGCTTCAAAAAAAGTTGTATGGAGTTCTTCCCTTGTGTTGTGTTGGCGGTCTAGCAGGATGACAGCACTGTGACTGAAAAGTGGAAAGGGCAAACAGGGACAAGTTCTGTAATGACCCACGGCCTGAATCTGATCATATCCTCTTCCTTACAATGATACCACTCCTGATCTCTGAATGATTCCCGCTTCAACAGAATTAGGTCCATAGTAACTGTGGCAACCCAAACCATAGAAAGCAGCTTATGACCTAAAGCTGAGGTTGCTCCTCTTTGAGCATTAATGGGGTGGGGTTTTTTTCCTCCTAGCAAGCTATGTTAATTGGCCATGAGAAGAAAGCAAACAACTGTTCTTTCATCACAACAGTGCTTTGATGTTTGTATTTTACCCTGACCTAATCTCAGTGATAGGAAGAAACAGAAGTTGGGAACTGAAATGGTGTCTCATAACAAATTTCATTAAATCATTGAATATTTTTTTGTTGCTTTGCTACAAAATCGGACCTTGAATTTCAGTATTCTTACAGGCCTGTCTTTTCAGAGACTTGGCTTTGGCCCATGGGAGTGCATGAGTAGGACAGGTAGGGAATCCTCAGCAGGGCATGCAATTGTTTGCTCTGTGCGGTTAGACATGACCTGCAAAGAATGCACAAGAAATTGTCCCTGATTTCTCTTTTCACCTTCTGTTTTATAGGTAAGGAAAGCTTTGTTTGTTTCTTTACATAATTTTGCTATTTATCTCAAGAATGCCTGTGATGCTCAGTCTGTGACATCCGAGGAAAGCTTTTTGAAATCTCACAAATAAACTTTACAGGTTTATTCTATCATTTACCATTGCACTGAGTCTTGGTCACCCTGCAGCCTTCTGGAGAAGCAGGGCTTCAATTTTGATCATTAAAAAAATCCCGTTTATTAATTTAAAAAAGAAACATGTTCAACCATTTTGGTTAATCTTTATTTCTCTTCCATGAGCAAATGAGGGCAAAGTCAAAATATTTTGTTTCTACCACAGCTGAATATTAATAGGTGAGCAGGAAATAAATTTTGTCACATTGCTCCACTCTGGAGGAGACAAAAACATTTCTTGAATATGAGAGGCTTAGGCATGAAATAGAGACCAGCCTGCTCTGCAGTGCTAAGACTGATGTGCTTCCCAGTATATTCAGAAGAACTTTTTCTGTGTCTCCGGAGACTAACTTCAGAAACACAGATATTTGTGAGTTTAGGCAGCGGGTAAGCGGGAATGTTAGAGCTCTGGGTCCCTGAAGTGGCTGGACCCTTCTGAAGACTGTTGTGAGAAAGAAGGCAATTGCCGGAGCAGGAACTGGTCGCAAAAGTGAGCCTAGTCCTCCAGCCTCCGATTGCTCTTCTCTCTGTGGCAGCCGATGTGTCTCTGTGTCTTCCCAGGTCGTAAACTACTTGTGCTTGAGTTGGTTTCCAGAATAGCTGGCGTGAGACAGTCTGCCAGGAGTGTGGAAAGCCCTGTGCTGTGGGTAACTCCCAACCTGACCTTTTGTACTGAGCCACTTACCAACAGCTGGGAAAGGTCGAACCATCAAAGCTTTCTCTCTAGTAGAAGAACGTGGCTGCTTTTAATGGTTTACTGGCCAAACTAGGTGTATTCAGCTAGTGTATGGAGTTGCAGGATTGTAGTAGTCATCTTGTCAGGCTTCATACAGTTCTTGGGTGGGGGGGATCCCCTTTGGGTTTTTTGGGCTGGGTTGTTTGGGGGCCAGGAGTTTGTGGGCTCTGCTGCTGCTGGCCTCCCAAGGCTTTCCTGGTGCCTCTTGCTGATACATGACACGTCTGTTTTCACTTGCTCCCACGTGAATGTAATAGCAGATTCAGGGCAGAGGCACAGGAGAGCAGCAGCTCTTTTATTCTTTGAAGGCCACTTGTAAAGATCAAGGGCTAAATACTGGTTTACTCAGGCAAGTTTATTTCTGATGGTATCAAAATAAACCCATTTAAATAACTACAGCATTTCCCCCATATTTCCTTTACGTGCCATTCTTCACAGACTGCACAGCAATATTAACTGCCTGCTATTGCAGTATATTCCAAATACAGTGGAGCATCTGAGTCATGTGTAGTAATGCTGATGCTGAGTAGCTGTTGTGTTTCTACCTAGCGGAGATCCATGTTGCTGTGATTACCTTGTCTTGACTGTAGAACATTGGCTTTTGCCTCATGTTGCAAGTAAAAAAATAGCGATTCACAGAGTAGAATTTCGCTTTACTATCGAAGTGTTATTTCTCCCGATGGAACAGCAGACTACATTGGGCAAGCGTATGTCAGGATGCGGAGATACTGTAGTCCCAGCACCCAGCACTATACAGGCCCTTGTGACAGACAAGATCCTTTGTCCTTCAGTGCATTAATGAGGAATTCCTTTCCACTTTCAACTCTGATAATGGCAACTATAACGCTTGCTTGAGCAGCTGATCTAGCTAAGGGAGCAGTTGTTTTGTGTGTTTCTTGAAGGCTAGTACAGTGCTACTGCTAAATCTTTACAGCTTTGTCATGTTAATGCCAAAAAAAGAGAGAGTATTTGATTTTCTTAAAAAACCAAACAAACCGACCACAAACCTTGCTTTTTGTGATCAGCCCCTCACAAATGCCCTGGACTCTGTTCAGTTCTTTTTATTGAATAATTTCAGCATAAGGCCCTTGTAAAGTTTGCTTTAAGGTGGATTCAGTCCAAGCCTTTTGTTTGTTATTAAAGACCAAGTTATAGACAGTAGATCTTTCTTTCTTGTTTAATACGTATAAGCTCCTTTTACAAGCTCTATCCAGAGAACATTCAGTTAATTACTCAAGGCATCTTGTTATTTGGAGCCACTGCTTGTAGGGGACGTGAAACTGCTTTTGAGAAAGTGCAAGTGCTTTTTTTTGACTGTTTTCTTCTCTGTTGAATGGCCCATCCTCTCTTGCCAAGGGGAAACCCTCGCTGTGTCTGATTCTCTTGGTGCTCCAGCATAGGGGAGGAATAACTGACATTAGGTGAACCACACCTGGTAAAGACATCGAGCAGCACGAGAGGAGAGTTTGAGCAGCTGCTGGGGCAAGGGGAGTCAAGCTGACTTCTCTGCTTTCCCAGCTGGCCAGTCCTTTCCACGCCAGAGCAGAGCTGGGCAGGGGTGCAGAGGTGGTGCCAGCTGTCACGCGACACTATATACTTGTTTTTTCCAAAGCAGGTCACCAGTGTTTTTAGATAAGTGCTGTAAGCTGGTGGTGATTCAGATCTGTTTTTCAGCGTAGCTGCCAGCTGATGGGCAGCCTTTCTGCTTCCAGCAGAGCCTGGCTGTTCCTGAAAGGGCTGGCACATAGCTTTCCTGTCCTTCTCCCAGCCCAGGGGAACAGCAGTCGCATTGCGTGCCTTTAAGGAATGGCCTTCAGCGTCGGGAACCCCTGTGCCCACCATTAGGGTGTCCAAGAAGGGGCATGCTGGGGACACCTGAGCCTGGTCAGCAGGTAGAGGGGACTGAACACAGGGATGTTGTGGGCAGGCTATGGGGGCTTCTGCCCTTCTGTTAGCCCTGTTCCCACTCACCTCCTACAGACCAGGAACTTTCATGCTGCAAGAGCGCTGTAAGAGCTCCTCAGCCTCCCTTGTCCCCTGGCACTGGGTGTGGGGAGCGGGGCACAGCATTTCTTCTTGCCTGCTGCCCACAGACACCAGCCTCCCACTGACGCCTGGTCTGCTGCTGCCCCAGGCTGGCATCCAGACACTGCTGTGGCCCACAGACACAGGGGTGACCAGCCTGCATGGCTCACATGCTCTGCGCACACGAGGTAGGAACTGCTTTTCCTCACGTGCCACATTAGTATACAAAGCAGAGGCTTAATGTTAATCCCCCGGAGAGCTGCCGTAGGAGCTGCCTGTTAGGACCGTGGCACAGCAATTAGACCCGGGGTGATTAGCAAGGGAGCACTGTAGCTCTCCTCTGACACCGAAGGAGCATGTGTTCTCTTGTGAAGCAAGTGGAGCTGGGCCGGGGCGTGAGTCTTGGCTTTGGGCAGCAGCACGAGCCAGAGGACTGGCTCTCAGGATTGCTGGTTGCCATTCCTAGCCCGAGCAGAGCACGGGTTAGCAACCAGGGCAGGAGTCCGAAGTCCCCTGAGGAGACACCACGCAGCACTGCAGGAGTGGGCCAGGGCCCTGCGTGTCACCGCATCCTGCTGCCGGTGGCCACGGTCCTTTCCCTCTGCTCGGAGAGGTTCAGCTGCGCTCCTGTGGGGTAAACGCACAGAACAGAGCCACAGCATCTGTGGCAACAGTGAGGTGTTGCCGGTGGTCCAGCCCTTGGAGTACAGCAGCTCTTTCACATCAGAAAGAAGGAAACATCCAATTGCAGAGACGGTTGCCCCTCTGTAAGTAGCAAACCAAGTGACCTAATTCAGCGCAGCAGCAGCTCCTTGGCGGCGTCCCTCAGCAGGCTCCATGGCAGGCCATGCTGGAGCTGACTCATCACTTCCAGCGCAGCAGAGATTGGAGTTTTCAGGCCCTAAGGATTTCACTGTTTCTTTATTAATTTTAAATTGATTAAAATGAATTTTTAAAATACCAGGAGAGACTTGCCTAAAGAAATGGTTATAAAAAAAGAAGGAAATAGTTGGTCTGTGGGAGTAAACTTTGTGCCTGACAATGTCTGGCTCGTACAGCTGTGAGCACCCATTGCAGCTTGGAGGAGTCTTATGTCTGCTATTTTGTCCCGGGGGATTAGCAAAGACAGAATTAATCCATCATTATTATAAAAAAGTGAGAATTTTAAACTATCCTTGCTTATACCCAGCGCAAACCCACCAGTGTCCTCATCCACTGTGGGATGGTATTACAGGCTTCTGCTCTCAGCTACAAGGCTTTATCCAGAAGTCAGGATCTCTTAGGGAAGTGCATCCCAGCAGGAGCATCCCGTTCTTTCCCATCATTGCCTGGTGCCTGACAAATCTCCTCATATGGTCCAGAGGCTCCCTGGGGTAGCCTGTGGGGTGTCTTGTCTCAGAACAGGCTGTCAGGTCCTCTGCTCAGCCTCCAAGTAAGGGTGCCATAGCGCGTGTAGGCAGTAGCAGATGGCTGGAGGGCAGTTACAAACGAGCTTTTCCCCTTGGACCATTCTCACTTGCTGTTCGTGCCCCCAGTCTGCCAGGTGGAAGCTGCCTTACACTGTGAAGGAAGAGGATTGTTGTCCCTTATGATTTCCATCTGCTACAATGTAACTGCACCATTCAAGGTTATGCAGCTATTTAAAGCTCTTCTGCCTCTCAGCTTTCACATGGATGGGGAGGTGGGTGAACTCTACCGTCCATCCAGCAGCCCAGGGATGCCTGTGAACCTGCCTGAGCCAGCACCAGTAAGGACCTTTCCGTGCTGTGGTGGACTCCAGAGATGTAGGAACCCCTTTCTTGGCGGCTACGGAAACAGGGTCAGAGCCCTCTCCACATGGGGAGTTCTCCCTGAAGGTTCCTCCTGGGGACACCATCCCTCAGCATCCCACCTGCTGGTTTGGAGCAGGAAGGCGGGCAATGGCGCTCACCTCTGTGGTGCTGCGGCTGCAGGGATGCAGCACAGGGTCTGGCCCTAACTGGTCAGCAGGGATTGGTCTCCATTCTGATGAAAGTCAGGGCTAGATCAGGCAGAATAAACGGTAGATTAATTGATAAAGCTTTTTGTGCTGACAGAGCAGGAAGCTGGGAGGATTGAAGGAGCAGAATATAGAATTCACCTGGAGATAATGCAGCAGGTTTTGTCAGCCCCTTTTATGTCTATAAAAAAAACCAAACCAACAACCCAAAAAAGGGAAACCTGCTATTTCGGTGAAACTGAAGAATAACAATTAAAAAAAAGACAATAACAGAAAACCTCTGCAAAAACAATTTTACACTTGTTATTGATTGAAGTAATGGAGCGTGCAAAGTTCTAAGAAGTTGCATAAAAGCATCTTTGGTCTGCTTTAAAAATCCCTCTACAACATATATGATGCTATGTGGTACTATATATAGGGCTACAGCTTGATATATCCTCACTACATAAAGAGGAGGGGGGAAAGGGATATTGCTTATATGCTGTTCACCTGTCTGTCTCTTCTAATCTCTAGGTCTCAAAAGCTGGACTGCTTTAAATTCACATGCTAAAGCAGAATCTATTCTTCCTGACTCTGCACCCCACACTCAGCTATCAGTCTTGCCTGTGACACTGTAAAGCAGATATTGCTGTGGAAGAGCCTGGCTGATGAGACAGATAATTCCTGTTCACCTCCTTGAGCATCAAGTGGTGTCAGCTGGAGTGACTGGTGAAGCCCCCCTCTCTCCCTCGCCCTCCAAGATCAGGTAGGATGGGTTCTTTTGTAGGTCTTGATGTCCCACAGTCAGCAGCAGAGCTCTGTCCTGGGTAGGTCACCACTTCTGTGGTATGCTCCCTTTGGCTTCACCTCGGAGGCCTGTGAGAGGTGTCAAAGAAGCGGTTTATTTTGTATGGCATGCAGATTGATGTTTTATCTGGGAGTGGCTTATGTGTAGGTTTTAACATGTTTTAGGTTTTTTGCCACTGAGGTGCTTTCCAAATTGATAAATGATACTAACAAAGTCCTTCCTGTGCTTAAACAGACTCAGATTTAGTGTTTTACTCAAATCAGGAAATTATTAAGTAGGGTAAGAACACTGGGTTACAGAATGTTCTTGCTTCATTCATTTTTTCAATTGCTGTTTTAGTTTTAATTATTTATAACACGCCATCATGTACTAGTTAATTTACAGTAGCATATTTCTGTACAGTAATGAAATTAGTGACATGAGACTCACTGCAGCACTTGCTGTTGACTCTTTGCTGAGTAATACACACGTTAATTATGTGCATATTAGAATGGCTTAAAATATATATAGACTCAGCTGGAGGGTTAAGGTGTTTTAGACTTGCTTGTTCTTCATGTAGTTAAAAATAGTGTCATCTAAGACCTGATCCTAAAGAAGTACATGAAATCAGTGTGACTATTCATGGAAAGAAGGTTCTGGCAATGTGGAATTCTTTCAGCCTCCGGAGGGCCAGGCCTTAGCCAGCAGACATTAAAGAGCACGTTTCAGTGTTTTAAGGGCAATATTCCTGTATAAGGTTATCCTATTCCTGTCTCCTTGTTAAAAGATACCTAATGACCCGTACGAGTTGCTGCAAAGCCTGTTTAAGCTCTGCTGCTGTTAATGATGAGCATGGGTGTAAAGGTCAGACAAGCACTGGCCCTGTGGGCCTGAAACACGACTTTGACAAAACAAAATGCTGTCAGATTCACAAGGCAAACAGACTTGAAAATAGAGAAAATATTTTTTCACGTTTTTTAAGTTTTATCACTCAGCTGTGGTATTTGTAGTAGTAGTAGACATAACATTTGCAGAAAGAAATGTGACAGATCTATTCAGCTGGCAATACTAAGTTTCTCTGTACTGATACCGCATCTTGCCAACAATTCCTATCCTGTGGTGAAAGTTGCATGTAGTTACCTAACAAGACAACTGGCTGTCTTCATTACGCATTTCAGTTTTCTCGAGCCAGAGATAAGACATGCCCAGCTATGCCAGGAATTAAAACAACCCAACATGTCCATTCTTGTTTGGTGAAAATGCTGCCCTGTATTCTCAGAGCAAAACAATTACATCCTCTGTGTTGTCACAGGTTGTGCTATTTAGTGGTAATAGCTGTCAAGCATCAAAAAACCCACAACAAAACAAACAAAAAAACCCCAGCTGAGGATATTCTTCCCAGCAAGTGCCCTACCTTACTCTGTATTTTGCTGCTTTTAGCTCCAGGCTAAGGATACTGCTTCTAAAACAAGAGTGATTCACCCCCTCCAGCTACACCAGCAGCCAGTCTCCTAGGGTTTGGTTTTCCTGTTCACCCTTTCACAGTGGCTTGCTATGAAACATGCATAATCCATGCTTTCCTGAAGTCCTGCCCGACCTTGTGAAAGCAAGAACTGGCTGGATGAACAGACCCAAGGGGCTTTGCCCCTCAAAATTCAGCGTATGTGAATAGGTCACATCAAGTAATTGAACTGTGTTTTCTTTCTCCCTGGGACTTTTCTGCAGGAACTCTCACTGCCTTTCTGGCAGGCCGAAGCAGCGAGATGCAGACCTGCAGGCACCTCGCTGGGTAAGGACTCCTGCGTTCCTGGCAGCAGACGCGGGCGGAAGGGCTGGGCGCAGGAGATGGGAGGGTCAGAAGCTCCTTGTGCCACTCCTGGATGACCCACCAGCCCTTTGCTGAGTCTTGCAGCTCTGGCTGGGCTCCACATAACCGAGGGGAGAGTTATACCCCCACACTACCGCACAGGAGCTCAATACAGGGACTGCCAAGAACACAGCATCCTTTAGCCTCCTGAAGGACAAGGGGTCAGAGTGTAAAGCTTTGTGCTCAGTGGAGATGGGCAAGGGTGATGGGATGCTCAGAGAGCAACACAAGGAAGCTGACTTTATCTCATCATGAAGGGGACCAGAGGGTGGCCTTTGTTTTAGATAAACAGCTCTTAACAGCTGAGTGGATCAACTGGGGGTGTAAATGTCTCCCTGAGTTAGCCAGACCCGGCAGAGGGGGGACGGGGAGGGATTACATGGCTCAGCCCAACCTGAGGTAAAACATCTAAACAACTAGCAGAGGAATTTCAAAGAGAGCAGCGGGCTTGAGCTGGCGTCAACCCACATATCCGTTCCCGGTGACCAGGGACACCTAGTGTCACGGCAGTGAGTGGATTATGGAGATGGGTAATGGGAACCACACTGGTATGGGGACTGAACTGTGTACTGCAGTTGCTAACTCACATTTGTGTTGTGTTTTCAGTGTATTTTGTATCACTCTGCTAAGTCAGAAATCCGGGGTGCAAACAGCAGCAGGAGTGCCCAGGCACTGGCCAGGCAGGTGGCTTTAGGCCATCTCACACCATATGCTGCCAGTACTTTTTACAGCTCTGCACACCCCATCGCTGTCTGGTCTCTAATTTCCCTCCCAGGCCACAGGGAGAGCACCCCTTTCAAAAACCAGGGTATTACAGTGGTGATAGCCCTTTTACATTATTTAAACATCACGGTACTTTACTGCACAAACGTATGCATTTCAGTAAAACAAAATATTACTCAATGCAAGGACTAATGATGGAGTTTGATCTCCAGTAGATGGTGGATAGAAACCGATACATAAAATGTTCCCTTATCAAACACAAAAAGCACTTTCCTGCAGAAAAATGGGAATATAGTATCCAGTCAGGGAATGGAGAATTTCCTCCTTCCTGAAAATTCCTTTTGTGTCTCAATCTATCCAATTCTACCCCATTGTTATTATTCCTGTGAGCAATGCTTTCAGCCAAGCATTTTACAAGATGTTCTGCCCCCTTCTCTTGTGTTACACAGGGCTCAGACATTTTAAGTGATACTGAACTGCTCATCAGTAGTGGCATCAAACCCAAGTATCTCCTTCCACAAGCACCCCAGGCCACAGTATATGGCATGGCACCTGGTTTCACATACTACACCCCCTTATCTCTGAGAGCCTAGTGCCCATTACAGACATGACCCTTCCCCAACAAAACTTTAGAAAGACACAATATGCATTTGCTTAAGTCTCCACAGAATTAATGTCCAGGGTAAAACTTGACCCATGGTATTTTATGACACCAACTTGTAAATAATTTTGCTTCTAAGCATAAAGGTTTGGGGAAATCAAAAATTCGAGTGTTCCAGACAGAGCAAAGCTAGATCCCCTGTGGTCATAATGCGCCATACAGTGTGAAATGTGATGGTGATGCACTACTGTCGTCATTGAAGCAGAGCATATTCAGACTGGAACACGGTTCACAAGCGACTGGTGCAAATTATCTTTATAGTGGTACCTGTATTTCACATACATCCATCCAGATAAACAAGACACTGTATTGTTCAGTCAGTAAGAGATTCTTTGTGATTTATTCTTACTGATTTTTTAAAATTGTTAGCGTCAAGATGCTTGTGGCCTGTAGTTTCTCATCCTTGCTTATGCACCACCACCATTCAGTACTGGGTTAGTAAAAATGGCCCATGCCTAAACAGCTGGTCACCCAGGCTGTGCCTGTCATCCTGACCCCCATGGTACTGTGCCAGCGCCGCTCACTAGCAGCTCAGTGACTCTGGGCTTGTATTAGAGATGTAGGGAGGCAGCCAGCACTGACTGACTGTAGGGATGGAGTAGTAATTTGTAACAGTGTGGTCCTCCGTGTCCTCCTATTAAGGAGAAAACTGCAACAGTTATTTGTGCAAACCATTTAACATGAATTTAGGCAGGACTTTGTTAATCCATGCTGGGAGACACAGAGTCCTTTGCTGGCAGTTGGTTTCTCACATTTCTTTAAAGGATGTGTGTGTGTGTGTATATATTGCAGAAAGGCAGAAAATAATTGGAAGAATTACTTTCTTCTTTTTTTGCTTCTGATTTGCTCATTAGGGATTTGTTAGAAGGAAACCTAGGCAATGAAGAAAGTAAGGAAATCTCACCAGGAGCAACACCCACACACAAGTACCAAATGCCTGCATGCACCTGAATTCAATTGATGCAAAGAAGCTGAATTTAAAATGCACTGCAGAACAAAACAGGGCCAGCTGGAGGATTTCCTGTAAAAGAAAGGAAAAGCCTGGGGAGGCAGCAGGCAGAAACACTGAGCTGTGACACATTCCTCTTGGCTGTAAGTAGTGCATCTGGAAGGAGGGGAATGGGAATGTCTTGGTTTGGTCATTTGGCCTAGCGAACTCTTCCAGCTAATGCTTTTTTCATCTAACATTCAAAATGTTGGAGGGATTTATACTTTTATATATATATATACACATTAAAAAAATATGTGTATATACATGGGGTGAGGTTGATTAAGTATTCATTATAAAAGGCTCCAGAAACACTGTGCTGCTGTCTCTGAGCACAAAGAGAAGCAACAGAAGCTGCAGCAAAACTTGTCAGGGTTACTCTGAGCTAAATGACTTACAGCTGTGGAAGTTGTGTCAGTATTGGAGTTGAGAAAAGCAATTGTTCATGAGTGATGGTGCCACACATTTCAGGTTGTAGCTGGAGCACTGCAGAGAGCAGGGAAATGAGCACTTGCCTGCCTGCAGTGTCTCCCTGCTGCACTGGGGGAGCAGGTGCCAGGGCTGTGGCTGTATCGAGGTGGTGGTAGGGAAACCATCACGAGGATCCTGGTAAACGGGCGGCTGGAGGAGTTGAAGGTGGCTGCAGAGGCTTTTGGCAGGAACCCTTGCTGCTGGGATGCTGCTGCTGCTGGGCAGCATGTGGCCTTGTGCAACCACTGTCCTGTTTTGTCCTGTCCTCACCTCATCCTCCCATGCTGGCAGCTCAAGCCTGGGGGTGACTGACTGCAGCATTGCAGGGAGTGAGGCCCCTAGTGCCATCCCTGCCCTGTAAAGCTCCCGTACTCTGTCACCCTCGGCCTTCCTACAGTGGTGATGATGGCAGGTGGCACTCGTGGCTCCATAAAATACCTTGTAGGTTTAACTACTTCACGGACTTCTAAAGTTGCTGGGTTTTCAGTATTGCCTTTACCAGGCATTAACAAAAAAATCTTCTTTAACTCAAGTAAAAATGCATTTAATTCAGTACATATCTTGCAGTCTCGATCTCATCATACTAATTTTAACGTAGGCTGAGTCATTTTCATCCTACTGCTTTAAAATCAGGCTGTGGAGCATGGTCTTGTTCTGGTATGTTTGGGAAGTAGAACAGTTTTTCTCTCTTAGTCAGATCTGTCCTGCCAAGCTTCTATCACTCGGTGCTCTTAGATATAAAAATAACATATAGCTGGGGATGATTTGCAGAGTTAGTTTTATTACTGTAAGCAAAATTGAAACATGAAGGACGCCAGCTTACATTATGCAGATTGATTTATAAAAATAAATTTAAGTATTAGACCCAGTGAAATATTTAACCTTGTTTTGACATAATTCCTTGGGGAATAATTTGCATTGTGATGCAGTACTTGCTTTCTCTGTTTTGTTTATCTGTGGTTCCTTCTGCCTGCCCATCACTCTCCTCTGAGGTTGCAGTTGTTAGTGTTTTTAATGCTTTAAGTACTATATTGTTCCCTGTTCTTTTTCTTGAAAACACCTGATTGGCTTTTTGCAAATCCAAAGGCTTCAATTTGTGACAGGCTCTTGGCATGGAAAATACAGGTGGAACCGTTGTAATCTGGCATGCTACGAACTCCTGGAAACAGTTGTGATGTGAAGGCTTGTCAGTAGATAGAGCTATTCAAAATGCTGTATCTACAGATACTTATCCCTGTACATATGAGGAGAGAGAACAGAAAATACAAGGGGAATGCCACAGTACGTGTGTGATTGTAACACATGTAAAATATTGCGCTCCTGAGTCCGCAGCTTAGGAAGAGCATGGCAGAAACTAGAAAAATCCTGAAAATGGGACAAATCCAAGATTGAACAAGCCTGATCTGTTTATATACAAAATCTGGTTCTGAATCTGGGCTGATCTAAATTTGCATTCACAGGTTGATTCCTTCACATGAATTTGAATTGTAAAGCAGTGACTGATTTTTATTTTTAAATGTATTTATTTTTGCTTTGAGTTCATTGAACCTGCATCTCAGCAACAACTTGGGTCTTCAGACAACATGGGTTGTAACAGAAGCGAATATGTATGTGTTATACCATCTTATGTAGAGATGTTTGACCTCTCGCTAGGGTAGAAAGTCCCGGTGCTGCTATTCCACCGCAGAACAGGTGCTGTCCTGCTTTGCTGTTGGTGTTGCACTAGCAAAGGGAGGTGGATGGAAGCAGTGAGACAAGCCCTGGGGCTCAGCTGCGTGATTGTAATGTTTCTCCCAGGCTGGTGCAAGTTCCACCTGCTAATGTTAAGTGTGGATTTTGGCCCATAACATGAAATGAAGCCTGGTGAAGATTTGCTTTATTTCTACTATCAAACAGGTGTTAAACATCTCTGTTCACTCTCAAGTATGAGTCAGTTTGTGAAGCCAAGAAACCTCTGGTTTGCTAGTCTGGTCTTGGTGAGATTCAAGGATAGCTCTTGCTTACAGAGACAGGCTAGCAATTATTAGCCACACTAGTGGAAGCAACATATCTTTTTCCATTTAAAAAATAACTTGGTTTTAGTTGGCTTTATATGTTTATTTTCTACCTCTGAGTAGTTTCAAGTGCAATTTACTGGTCCACTAGGTGAAAGTAAAGCATCTTGCAATGGCAAAGAAATCCAGTGTATTATTCAGTAGGGGGTTTTGTTTATTTTGTACATAAGTCACAATCTCTTATTTGCTTAAAAGTTGGTTTGGTTGAAAAAAAATAAAAATATTATCTGTAATTCTGTGTTTTCCACATTGATGATGGCAATATAAGCAACAACTAAAAAAGACTACACTAGCGGACGACTTATTGCCTTACAGGAAGTCATACCAGGATTAAAGTTTGTGGTGTAGAGGGAAGTCATATTATACCTCTCTGAGGCTTCTTACTTCCTCTTCATTGCTCAGGACCTGAGTGTAAATTGAAAGCAAGCTCCATGTGCTCACAAAGGAGAGTAAAGTACGTTACTTTGCATCTGTTAGGCATGAGCTTTGGCTCCTCTCTGCTGCTAGGTGGAGCAGGCTGTATTGCACTGCCATGATGCCACAGAACTTTCCAAAAACCCCTTGCTCCTGAGGTGTTCCCGCCACGCTGACCCAGCGGGAATCATGATCCCGCTGGGAGAACCTGTGAGGTCCCTCCGTGCCCATGTGTACACTGTTTGCCCAGTCCAAGGAAGTAAACGAGACTCCCACTGACTTTTCATCAGCTGGTTGCCTTGATGTTCAACGTGCCAGTGAGACTGACAGTAGTGACCTCTTGATGGCTATTTGTGCTTCCAAAGGCTGCAGGATCTCCCTGAAAGACCAGGCCTGTTGGACAGGATGCTGGACAAATGCAAAGCAGAAGGGAGATGCAAGCACGTGTGGGAGAAAATGCTTGTGCGTTGTCTGTTTGCTTGCTGACTGAGAACTAGGCTGGGATGATCAGTCTGCTCTTGCAATAGCTACATCATCTGGCCATGCCTTTCGGTCGTTTATGAGCAGGTGTCAGCCACTGAAACAGACTATGTCATATTGCCAGTTCCCTAAAAGCTGCCACCTGCGAAAGTTAGTTTTCTATTTGTAGCCATGGGTTGATCTGTTGTTTTTTAAAAAACCAAAACTTGCGCAAATGGATCTCCAACCAGCTAGGCAGACACAAGCTTGCATATTAAGTTTATCTTCTTCCCTAGTGACTGCAGTCCTGTTGCATCCCATATTGTGCATGGAGCATTCCCGCTTTCTTACAAAACAAGATGTGGTGGAGCATATAGCAACATCGACTAATGTTACTTGTTAGGTGTATTTTAAAGTACAAGGTGAGGCTGAGTGTTCTGTAATACACTGAAGAGAATATGTTAGTCTGAATTTTTCCATGGCTTCAGTACAACACTAGAAATGGTGTTACCAGAAACACCACTTCCGATATTGAAGATAAATTTATTAAGACAAATGTAGACTAAAATAAAGGAATACTTAAAAAAGCACACAAAGGTGGATCCTGCGAATGGTGTGTGAAAGGGCAGGTCTTCGAGTAGGTGGTCCCTTTGCACCACCTGCTTTCTAGATTTTCTTCTAGATAATGAAACTGACTATTTTTTGCTAGTGTACTTTAGAATTTGAAAGCTCTAAGCTTTTGAAAGCAAATTCACCATTTGCAATGTAACTGAAAAATGCAGGCATTAATTGGAGTGAAGTTAGTGTTTTGCTAGGCAACAATTTTCTGTTTTCAAGGCTCTATTTGGGGTGATTTTAGGGTATTTGATTTCTGCTTAGATGTACAGTGTGCACTTTTATACTAGCAAGTTAAATTCATCAGTCTTGAGATCAGATTACTTTTCTTACCTGTCTTTTCCATTGAGCTTTCCTGAAGATTGCAAAGCTTCCCTACAGAATATAGATCTTCCCCCCGCCCCAGGGAATGGTAAAAGAAATGTTGTGATGCTTTCTGCTGGCAATGATCAGTGTGCTTTGCACATGCTGAAGGACTCAAACCAGCTAGTTTGCTGGCAGGAACAAGGTCATGGTGGCTTTCCCCTCCACAGCTGCCCAATTTAATGGATATTTTTCTTTTCTGTCATTTTGAGGAGCATTGTCATTTTGGCTTGTGGCCTGCTGATAATAAGACAGAATGACTATGCCCTCTGGCTCCCACAGCTCTCCATCTGTCTGCATACACCTTCCTTCTTCGAGAGCCACTGTCCACAGATCCTTCTTCCTGGCCACTGCCAGCCTCTTGCTGTGGTGGCTCCACCTGAGCGAAGACTCACTGAAGATGTCTAGGCTGAAGCCACCCGTTCTCTGCTCTGTCATCCAAACGGTGGAGGCTGCTTTAGTGAAGCCACTGTCTGCTCCTGGCTGAGCTGAGCTTTGCTGTGTGTCAGCGTGGACTGACAGCTCTGTGGAGTAGCAGGGCTCTGGACATGTTTGTGGTCAGTGCTTTTCCGAGCTCTCTTTATATGGGGTGTAGCCAAGAGGAGAGCAGAGAGGGACGCTGGTGGTGGCCTTGCCTACAAAGAAATCCTCAGCTGATTGCTTAGGGAAGCTTTGCAGTTTTGCTGCGTCCTGGCAGCAGGAACGATTGAAGCAAGGGCTGAAATCGAAGGAGATGTAGAGGAGCTCTAGTTCAGCAAAGAATGGGGCCCAAACTGTTGCTTCAAAAAAGAAATTGTTTGCAGTTAAGATTTTCAGTAATGTCACTTTCACTTCCCTTACTGTATGAAACTGAGGCCAAGACACAAATCGTTGGAGTCAGAGCACTTGTACTTAGTGTCTCAAATGAAACTATGAGAAAGTGACTGTAATGCATCCCTGTTACACTATGGAAATTAAAAAAGTAAGCCTTTGTGCTATTAATAATCACCAGGTGTGCAGGAGCCTGCAGTAAGGCTGTCAGCAGCGGTGACATGTCAGATACGTTGGTGAACTGTCTGCTGGTACATGTTACTAGATATCTATCCTGTATTTGCCACTGCAGCCTTTAAGCCCCCAACAGTGTTATACTTACAAGACTGGTAAAGTATTTCTATGCTTTTGCTGTGATATGGTTGCAGCAGAGACTTGTTTTCACTGTTGGTGCTATCTAGAGCTGGGCTTAAATCACAGGTGGCAGTGGTCTGAGCTTGACAGAGGAGGCAGAGCCTTCTGTTCTCTTAGGTGGTCTATCTGGCAGCATACGCTCAGGGTTCACCTTGACTCTCTTTTCCTTAACCGTACACATACTGTGATACCACTTGCTTATGCCAGGTAGGATCATAATGTCTATGCTCAGCCGATGGGAGAGGAGAAGAGGGCAAGCTAGTGAGCAACATCTGTGCTTGTCCTGCAGCCCCTACCCATGGTCCAGGTCTGGTGACTATTGGCTGAATATTGCTGAAATGCAAAAGGAGTATTATTGTGGGCAGCCTTCCCACAGGCTTATTTGCAGAAACACATGGCAAGTGGGAGGGTTTGTCACTTCTGTTTGGTGACCTGCACAGTTTTGTGGAACCAGACAGGAAGATACTGGCCTAAGTGCTGAAGAGTGAGGAGCCATTGGGTACGACTCAGATGACCACAGCTTACATTGGGTTACAATAAGCCACGCATATTAAAACAGTATATAACAAAGCCATGCTTCTGTAAATACTAGTTTTGACTAAATGAACTGAAAAGAATTTTTGAAAACCCCAAGCAGTTTAAGGAATTCATAGACTGGATGAAATTGTGTCTTCGTTGACCACAGAGTATAAATCGGGAAAGTGTGAGTTTCCAGCTTTTGGAAGGTTGTGACTTTCACTTTTTTTTTGTCAGCTTTTCTACCTCTGAAATAATGAAATCTACTAATGCAGCTGGAATAGTGTTTCTAAAAAGGTGCGTTATTCTTCTGAGCCTTTATAAAGCCATTTCAGAGCCTATCATGTGCTACAAATACAGAAAAAACCCTGGAGCATGGAAGTTTGGGGTTGTGGGGAAGCAGAAGATTGGAGGGAGGGGTAAATGTCTTAAATTACTGAAATATGACAGGAAGTCAGGTCCCCTTGGAAACAAGAGCCTTAGTAATACTTAGGCCATCCTGATGGGTGTTCACCCATTTTTCTCTTTAAATCTGCTGCTGATGTTATTCAGAGGTCTGTTCTAGCACTTAAGATTTCCCTACGTGTAGTATCTCAGCCTACATTGTCTTTCCCCCAAACCAGCCTGTTACTTCTTGATCTGTACTGAGAAGAAGAAACATGGATCATTGTCTCCAAAAGGACCTGTTATGCCCACCCTCAGCTTTCTCTTTCTAAGCTGAACAAATCGCATTCTTCCTGTTTCTCACAGAATTGAAGGACAGCTGAGGTTGGAAAGGACCTCTGCAGATCATCTAATCCGACTCTTCTCTTCTAAGCAGGGGCAGCTAGAGCAGGTGGTGCAGAGCACTGCCAGGCATGCAGAGTTATCTCCTGAGTGTGGAGACTGCACAGCCTCCCTGGTAACCTATCCCAGTGTTGGACCAGCCTCATAGGAAAAGATTTTCTCTTGTGCTTGAACGGGTCGTCCTGTATTTCAGTTTGTGCCTGTCACCTGTTGTTCTGTCACCGGACACCACTTAGTCAGACTCTGTCCTATTTACTCCCTCCATCAGTACTTATACAGTGATAAAATCCCCCCAGGCCTTCTCTTCTCAAGCCTGCATGCTCCCATCTCTCTCAGCCTGTCCCGGTATGGTGCTTCTATCCCTTCCTTATCCTTGTGGCCCTTTATTGGGCTCTCCAATACATCCAAGTGTCTCTGGCATTAAGCGATGTTTAATATTGCCAAATCTTGAGATCATACCAGTCCCAACTGCTGTTCTGTTCCTCAGCAAAAGTGATGTACGCAAATACAGTTCCTTCTCAGTATTTTGCAGGGTGTTTTTCTTTTAATGAAATGCTCTGTAAGTCACTTCAATCTCTGTATTAACTCTTATGTAAGTCCTTTCCTGGCTGGTGACTGTGAAATGAGATGTCACGAACTGCAGCTGAAGAATGAAAAATAGGATTTCTTTTCTCCCTGGTACCAACAGTTTGGTCATTTCAATCTCCCTTCATGAATATGGACTTCAAAAAGTAGAATTACAAATTTCAGAGGTAGACGATTAAAAGATTTAGGAAATCCTAGAGAAAAAAAAAAATATCTGCTTCTGGCTGTGGTGGAGAGGTTGGAAGCCATTTGATCCATCGGTAGATGGAGAACTCCTGTCTCGCAAACAGCTGAGATTACTGTGGGTTTGAAGGAAGGAACCACATTGTGTGCTTGTCAAGGAGGCTTCTCCAAATGGGAGAAGCAGCAGAACTAAAACAGGGTTTGTGTGTGGTGGCTGGACTTGGGTAGCGTAAATCAGAATGGTTTGAGTCCTTGTCTCAGTCTCTCCCTTGCTCATTGGTCTCGACCAGGTTTCAGCAAGCATAGCTCTATTCTGGGAAGTTGTTTTGTTATGAGAGCCCAGTGGGAGTCCCAGATGATGCCCCTTTTGATGACTGCTCTCTGTGTGTTGGTACACTGGTGGAGCAGGCACCCGGAGAAGAGCACAGAGAGATGTGAGCTAGCTCAGCTGTGCAGAGGCCGTGCTGCATTGTGAGGCATGGTTTTGGAGGGCAGCAGAAAGGTTTAGCAGGGTTGAGGAAATGGGGTTTACTTATGGTAGGCTTTTTGGTTTGTTTTGTGGGTTTTCTTGTCATTTGTTGCGGTGTGTCCCCGTCCCCCCCAATCTCTTTCTGCTAACTCTGCAAGCACAGCCAGGATCCTCAGAGTATTTCCACATGGAGAACTTAATGTGCAGGATGCCAGAACATGAACATGTAGTTATCCTAAGTCAAGTCTCCATGTGGACAGTGTCCGACAGTGGGGTAAACTGCCTTGCACCCAGTGCATGCTGGGGATGTCTGTGAGGAATTTCTCTGCTGTAGGTTCACGCTGTAGCTGACTGTGCTGACGTCTTCAGGCAGGCTGACTCCAAGACCAGTGGATCCCTGACGTGTCCCTGACCTCTGCCAGGAGCAGGGATGCCATCAGGCATGCCAGTCCAATGGCACAAGCAGGTTTTTTGACATTAGGCTTTGTGTAATCTGTGTGCAGCTCTGGGACTTTGTACGTGGTTGTTTTGGCAATGACAAAATACTGCGGTGATGGGAGCGTGGTAACTCGTGATTGCCAAGGCACGCAAAGCCCTCTGGAGAAGCAGCAGAGGGCTTCGAGCCGGGTGTAGGTACAGGAATTGTCCTGAGTTTATCTGAATCGAGTTGATTGTGTAATTGATATGGCAGAGAGGACATACAATAAAAGGGTGTTTGGTGACTGAGCAAGGGGTGAGGTGAAGATCTGTGGGTGTTATGGAGCAGAGGGAGAGAGTCAATGGCTTGCGCTCCTGTGTTTCCATGGGATTAACCTGGTAAATGCAGAGCAAACACAACTGATGATTACTGTTCAAAAGCAGCTGATCTGGTCACTTAGAAAGTGCCATTTTGCATCCTTGCCTTCAGGAGGGGCATATTTTCTTGTCTGTAAAATGGGAATGACAGTCCCTGTCCAGAAGCCTCACTGTACCCTGTGTTAGCAGACACAGAGCTGCTGTTGCTGTCTGAAGTGATTTGTCACAATTCCTTTCTTGGAAATCATAGTATTTCTGTTCGGCAAAGGTACAGCTAATCTAGAAGTAAAGGAGTGAAAACAGTAAGTGTGAGATTGTGTGCTGCGCAGGAAGAGGAGACAGCTCATTCCAAGAAACCATGAGGTGGTGTGTTGAGGTGGAGCTGTGAATCCAGTCTGCAGGATGCAATCTAGGATGAGTTTGAGCTTTGAAGGTGTATGTGGTAATCAGGCAGTGGTCATGTTTTCTGCTGCTTGTGTTTTGGCAAAGGGCTTTGGCACAGACATATATATCTGGTGACACCAGGTTCATGAAATGTAGTTAAAAAAAACTACACACACAGAATAAACACAGGATACAGCAGATGAAGACTTGTGTTTTTCCTCTGTGGAGACTCCCATTGCAGTGGAGGCTGAGGCTTGCATTTCAGTCCTGCAGAGCCTGCTGTGCTTTGGGGATGCTGATGCAGAGCATTTTCCTGGGCTCAGTGCTGCCTCTCTGCCTTGCCTACCCCAGCTGAGGCAGAATTTTCTTCTAGACATTTGGTGCTTGTATTTGCTGCTTTGGAAGTCTCAGAAGAGTAAACGTGAAGATTTCTGATGCTCATGGTGTATGTAGCCTATGTAACTTTCTCCTTCTCCCACAGACTGTCCAGTGGTCCTTTAACAGTTCTGTGCAATCTCTGGTTTTACATTTGTGTTCCCTGCCATTTTCCACATTCTTTTGTGCTCCAATTCTGTTTTTTGCTTACCAGTTTGCCTTCTGATCATCTCCTCTTCTTCTGCCTGCCTCTCCACCTTTCTGTCCATGTCCTGGGCTCTGGCATTTGGGTGGACAGTGGCCGGCGGAGCACATGGTGTGTCTAGCAGAGTGCATGTTTCTCACCTGAGTCAGCCCTGGGGGATGGTCACAGCAAATAAACAGTTTCCAGATTTGGTCTGTGGTGTATTCTGATACTGAAGCGTGGATGTTTTGGGGTAAGCTGTGCATGTTGGAGCCTTCTGTTACGGAGGAATGAAATCCTGTGGTGCAGCAGCAGAACTAATGGCTCCTTGAGGTCATGCAGAGCTGGATTTTGGCTTTGATCAGCAGCTGAAGCTGTCCAGTGCAACTGGATAGAAACTGGGAGTGAGCAGGACTGTAGGCGCCTGTTGCTGGTGTTTGATTGGGATGGAGCAGGTCTGGCCATTGGAACAGTCGCTTCTGCTCCTGCAGCTGTGCGAAGGAAACCTCTGCCATAGTCACCCGCTGAAGACTTGTGTGAACTAAGGACCTTCCAGGTTTCAACATAAATCTGGTGCTTCCTTCTGGAGGCTGTCACGTGTCTATAGCACTGATTATTGTGGGCTGATAGAGGGTGTGCCAGATAGAATGACGTGCTGTCTGGCAAGGTTGAGACACAGTTTCAGTGAAACTCCTGTTGATGAGACACTTCAGCTGACGACATACCGCGCCATGGGCTGGCTGACATGTCTGTTGGCAAGGGCTGTGTCAGCACCAGTGTGCTCCCTGGGCCGTGGTGTAACATCAGTTGTGAGTGGGAATTTTTCTCCACCGCCTGTAGGTTGTATCCTTTGCTGTTACCAGGCGGAGCTTCTTTAAAAAAATCGCTGGTATACATTACCAGAGCCAGCGACATGGGCTATCTTTAACTATGGGAGTATTCTTCTCTAACCATCTTCACACTGAACAGTGCTTGGTGTCCTACTTCCCTCGCACAGGGATGCTGTGAGGATGAATCTAGTCAGGTATATCAGAGGCATCTACTTTCACAGCATCCAGACATCTCACAGGCATTTGATTATGGTAATGTCTGCCTCGTCAAACACCTAGAGTGATAAAATACTTGTAAGGGGATGCTGTTCCTTTTTTAACAGATATTTTCTCTTTTATTACTTGGATTAGAGCCTTTGTTCCAAACACAGTCCAAACTGCCTTTGAAATCAGAAATGTGACTGCACCCAGATGCACCATGTTATTTCCTTTCTTTTTGAGATAGTCTAATTCTTTTTCTCCGTTCTCAAAGCAAGCAGCCTCTGGGGTGTTTTGCAGTACTACTGATGTTTAACATGAAGAGGCTGAAAAACTGATGTACACAATGATTAAATCACTTTCACAAGGTCGTGTGGCGAATCATTGGCAACGCCAAGAATAGCACCCCAAGTCTCTTGGCTCTCTAGCCCACCCTAAATGCTATAGCCTGCCTTTTCCTGGTGAGCATGGTCTGATTCATAATGCAGCAGTTCTGCTGTAAGGCTGGCTACCTCTCTGTGATCTCGCTGCTGCTGCAGAGAAAAGCAGTTGGGCTCAGGCTGCAACAGAGATTGCATGTCTGTAGCAAAAAGTCTAAACCCCAGAAACAGTATTTAGCAGCTTATCTTATCCACAGATAAGCTCATACAATGTAGTGACTGATTAAAAATAGGTTTTAAAGTTCTTGGCAAACATCTCAAACTTTATATTCTTTGTTTCTTGCTGTAGTACAAAAATACCATTTCAATGGTTCTGGTTCATATGGCTTTTTCTGGTATTTCTGCAAAAGTACCAAATTATTGATGGTGGGGTTTGCTTTTAATTGTGCTCTTGACTGCTAAACCTACTCCTGCTATTTGCTTGCAGTATGTTTAGGCTATGTTTAGGCAAATGCAAATGGCAGTGGTTATTCAGTGCCTTTGGCACTCTGAACAGAATGTACCGAGCTCCCGGGGCTTGTTACAAAGCCTCAGCCTGCAGCACTAACAAAGCCTGCACACTCAATAGCTAAAACATGAGAACTACCTGGGCTTGACAGAGCAAGTTCAGAGGATCTGGGAGGATTATGGATCATGGACTTGCGCCTAGTTTTTGTCCTGTGGATTGGGTAAATGAAGTAAGGGGACTCCTGCCTGTACTGGCAGCTAAGGGTGTTCTCGAGGGGGTAGCCACTCAGTGTACACATGCACTGCCTGTAACACTGGGGCCGGGTTGGCTTAACATTGTGGTCTGTGGGTCCTTTTGCAGTGTGTAGTTTACCGATGAAGTTCTTGTCTGGCTGTATCAACACTCAGCTCAGTGTGTTGCCGAGTCATAATGGAGGCTTTCCTTCTACAAGCACCACAGTTGTCGGAAGTGAAGTGAAACAGTGCGATGATGCTGCCTGCTGTGTGTCCCTTGGCAGCAGCTCAGGATTTTTACAGTTGTTTGCCTTGTTACTCAACCTATTTTAAGCTCTGATGGAATAAGGATGGCATTTGATCACAGTACCGGGCACAACTGTTTGGCTTTTATAACCCATGTTTTAAACTGGAGGCTTTTTCCATATATGCGTGTATCTTCAAGTAACTTCAGACTTGTGGCTTTAGACTTGCATGCTCTTTTGCTGGCCTTTGCTGTGTGTTGCCTCTTACTGAGAGAGCTACAGACTTTCACTCAGGTGGGGGTTGTTTACCTAGGTGAGAACCCCTCAAAGAAAGGAGCATGGTGATGACTGAGGGGGCACGTACACTGAACAGAGCGCTTTCTAGCCTCCGTCCTTGGTCTAGTTGTCATGATGGGAGTTAAAGATGTCTTTGTATCTCTTTTTATTGGATCTTCTTCATTCTCTCTACATGCGTGCCAGTGTTTTCTGATGTCTGTTCTGATCTTGGGTTTATTGAGCAGGTGCTACGCTGTGTAGAAACCTGTAATATCTAGCACTACAGGATAAATCTCCCCCATTGTGGAAACGATTAGCTGCTAATGCTGTTTCTGTGTTCATCTGGCTCTAGTATGCTGAATGAGTGGCCTCCATCTACCACATAAAACACTCTTAAAACTGGTGCTCTGTGTTTTACCCACAGGACTGAGACTTCTGAGAGCAGCTTGTCTTGCAAGTTTGGTCCGTCGGCTTTTTAGTGGGTTAGATGCAGTTATGATTAGTAGTGAAGTTGTGTTGTGTCATTTGTTTTAATACTGTGCAGAGCAAGGCAGAAGGCTTGTTTCTTCTTGCAAGTGAATGTAGCCAGGAGATGAATGTTTGCCATCTGCGAGGAAAACCAGGACTGGCAGTAACATGAAGTCAGGAGAAAAGAAAAAGGAAGCACTTAGCTGAGAGAGGGCCAGAGTACAGAGGTGAGAAGAGGCAGGTAGCAAGATGTCTGTCGTGGTTGTCTCTCATCTCCTTACATAATAATCTAAGAAACTCGGGGAACTAAATCACCAAAGCTGGTGCTTTACGCTGTCTTTGGGTGGTAAGGAAAACAGTGGGACTGCTTAGCTGCTTTATTCTGTACAAGTGTTTTTCAAGGCCCACGCAGATAACTAATATCCATAAAGCATGCATTTACTGTGATTTGAAAATAGATTTCTGACCCTATATTCTCCCGTTTTGCATTTTGGTGGCCAAGTTTTTATCAGATCTCTGCCTCTTACATTTCTGAGCTGCACGTGCGTGTACTAGCTTTGGGGTAGTTGTGCACCCCATTCACACACACAAATACCTGATATTTGTGATGCCCTAGGACCAGGGTTGGAGACCTCACTCTAACCTCTGAAATCAAGAGCTCAGTTAAGGGACCGCTGGGTTATTGTGCGAGCTGGTGCTTGATGCGTGAAAGAAAATCACATTCTGCATGAAGTAAAATTGCAGCTGTTGGAACCTCCATACTGTATATAATATAGACTAGGAGTAAATCTGGAATAGCTGATATGTTACAGTAAACTACAGTTTGTGCTGTTGGGGCCTAAGGCACAGCTTGTTACTGCAAATGCTGTTTTCCCCCTGGAAAACCTTCACTTAAAGAGGGAAACTATAGCAATTTGGCCGAACACGGGTACATAACACCCCAAAAGCCATGTATGCAGTCACTAAAGACAATGCTGGTTGAGCCAGCTTTTAATGAGAAATATAAAGAATGTGATCATTAAAAAAATCTAGCTAATTCATTGCCCAAATTTATAGTACAGACAAATGAACCAAAAGCTAATACAAAAAAGCACGTTCAGGCTGTTTGTGGGAAGGGAAATGGCCTTCCCTGATGCCTCCTTCTTAGTATTTCCAATAGCATCCAAGACAGCGTGCATCACACACCCAGGAAAAAATGGAACGTTTTAGTCCTTAACAAAGACTCTTTAAGCTGGAGCATGAACTGCTCAGGCATGGGGGAGACAAGCAGGCTGCTGCCAGTGCTTGCACTGCTGGGGTCCCGCTGGCTCTCAGCTGCGGTAACAGGCAGCATGGCTCGAGGGGGAGACCTGCGTGTGCGGGTTGTGATGCTGGCAACATGCACTCTGCCGTGGAGCCATCTGTCCCCTCCTGGCTTTCCCCAGAAGGCCTAGGAGGGTGAGGAGCTGACACCAGGGCCTGTTGGGCTGCTGCAGACCTCCCAAAGCTGGGTGCAGGCTTGGGGGAGCTCAGCCAGCTCAGCTCACTGTTTTTGCATAGTGAAGGGTCCTGGACTGCTGTGTACGTTTCTTGGCACCTGTGTGGGTGTTGGGAGGTTGTTCCCTTGCCTTGGCCGTAGGCTACGTTGGCACTCATTGGCCTGGTAGTGCTGCAGCCACATGCTGTCCCCTGGTGAGAGGGTGCCCACATGGGCTGGTCTGAGCGTGTCCCAGCCACCTGTGCTCAAGCACCTGGCCTTGGGGCTGGTGGCGTGTGCTTCTGGAGCCTCTCCGGCTGCTTGGGCTGCATGCAGGCATCTCCAGCGCAGCAGGTCTGCAGCAAGCCAGAGGCTGTCTTGCCTCTGTGCCACGCTGGCATCTGCAGTGGAGCCACCGTGTGCCACGCCTGGGTGAGGCGGCCCGAGTGCAGCAGGGCCCCACATCGCCGGTGGCCTTCCCTGGACACTGCATGTGGTGCTGCCGACCGTGGCGTGGGCATGACTGCTGCTGTGACAGCGCAGGGCGCGTTGGAGGCGAGACCTTCCTCCTGTTCATCCAAGCTGCACTGCTTTCTCCCAGGCCTGTCTTGGGCCAGGACATCAGACACCTTGGGGTGCTGAGGCTGGTGTGATGGCCCTGCTGCTGTTCAAATGAGCCAGGCCCTCGTTCGCGTTTGCTCCTTGTAACCGAGCCCGTGGAAGGGGCCCTGGGGATGGTCTCATGCTGCTGGGGGATTGGGCTCCATCGGGCATGATGGTGGGGAGCCACCTCACCAAGGGTCCCTGTCTCAATGGCCACACGGAACCAGCGCCAGGGCAAAGAGCTGCAGGTATGCCTGGCTATGGCCCTGCTCTCCCGCTCCCCGGTCCCGGAGCGGGCAGAAGGCTCGGTGCAGCCTGCCTGTGCCAGCTGGGCGGTGCTGTGTTGGAGCAGGCACTTGGGCCGCTGGCAGGCTGCTGCACAGACTGGGCCTCTGGGGTCACTGTGGCCCTGTTTGAGATTCTGCTGTAGCTTGGGGTCAGAAGATTGATTCATTTATTTTGATTTTTCCCAGGAGAATTTAGAAGGGTGGGGAGAGTGGCGCTACTGCAGTGCATGCTCCGCAGCTCGTTGCAGGCGGGGGGATTTTGGGCAGCACTGGGGAAGTCTACCTTGCCTCCCTCTTGGGGGTCTCTGGTCAACAGTGTAATGTGGGCCGGCTACCTCAGACCAAAAAATGGAGGGACTTTGCAGCTCAGAACCGTTTAAGGCAAGGCTAACGTCGTACCCTGTCCTGGTTTTACTAAATCAGTTTTATTTCCCACCCACCCCCCAATGGATCTTATTCTTACACATACTTCATTGCTATGTCCTTTCTGTTATTTTCAGGATTATGAACCTTTCTGGAGCAAGATTTGAAGCAGCCAGATTCCAGCTTAGATCAAAGTCCCTAGGATTCACCTGTGATCTCCAGTAAGGCTTCTTTAAGGTATTACTGATTAACATTATGAAGTCATAAACTTTTATTTTGGGTGTCTAAAATGCCATAGGAATCTTCTGACAAGGATACCTTTCAAAAAGTTGTTATGCTTTAGTGCCTGTTGCTTGTAATTTCAAAAATGACCTGTGTCCTGTAAAAACAATTTTTCACAAAGCTTTGAATGTGTTTTCCAGTACTTCCTAGGGGTGTACCTGATCCAAACTCTGGTTCAGTGTGAATGCATGAGAAGCTGAAATAGAAACTCATTGCTTTCTGCATCTCACCTCCATTTTTCCTCTTGTGCTAAGGGCCATAAAGCAGAAAAGTAATTGAAAAATGGTAGCTGAAGACAGTGCTGTATATGTACTTGAGAGCCTCTTTACTCTGCTGTCAATGGATTTGGATAGAAAACGGAAGATTTTTGTTTCACTGAGGCAGGCTGGCTGACGGCTCCTCTTGGCGCTGTTGCTGGCAGCTTCTGCTGGCCCATGAGCTTCTGGCCCCCAGACAGACTGCCTGTCCTGCACTCACTGCTGCAGCTGACTGCTGGGTGATCCGCTTGCTTTACTTAGAAGGTTGGTACATCCATAGGCTGTAACATGATAAATGATGAGCAGCTGAACGCTTTGGAACATACGAAGAACAACACAGAGAGGCTGGGTTTTGTTGCATTTTGATCTCTTTCCATAGATAGCAAAAGGAGTACTGTGGTTTTCCTTATTTGTGTGGTCCTGATGCAGAGTACAGCGAGCTGCAAAGAATGAGTGAAGCAAACAATGTTTGTGCTGGTAACAGAGGTTGAAATGTCATGGAAAAGATGAACATGCCAATTTCACATCACCTTTCTTTTCTAAGACCTGTGAGTACTGTCAGTGTTGCTGCTATTTTAATTTATGAGCTACTGCTCTGAGTGGTATTAACACCATTGCTATGCATGGTCAAGTGTCACCTTCCCAGGAGTGGCATGAAGGGAGTAAGAGGGCGTGAGCCCTCCTGGTGCTCCCTCTGCCTGTCTCCTGCTCTTCACATGCTGCGTGACACACCACTCAAGCCAAAGCAGGGACAGGAGAGCACAGAGACCAAAGGTGGCAGAAGAAAAGAAGGGGGCATAGAGGGACCAAAGGAAGGGGAAATGTGTGAATAGTAGGTAGGGAAGGCCAGGCCACCATCTGTGCTGCCAAAATTCTTTCTGTGGCCATGGTCAGTACCCTGTGGAGGAAAGAGCAGGCCTTCAGAAGTATTCCTTATCATTCCTGGCTGGTGAGAAGCCTGGCTGCAGTAGCCTGTATATTGAGCAAGGAGAAGGAGCCATCCCTCTTCCTCGCAGGTGGAGGAAGCTGGCCAGCCCTGAAGAAATCCATCACAGGTGTGTCCCCTGTAGTCAGTGCTGCAGGATCAAACCTCATGCTCTGGCAAGCTTGAAGGAATGTTAGTAAATGTCTACCAATAGAATAACCTGATGATGCAGCTCTGAGCTTTTTGAAGCTCTTATTACCAACCAGACATGATATCAAAGTCTTATTCTACTGATCGATGATGCAGTACCCATAGGTGAAGCCTCTGTAAGGATGGAATTGTCGGCTAAATTCTGCTTGTGGAGGCCTTCCACATGTGGAAGACAGCAGCTGTATTTGCTGGAAGCAGCTAGAAGACACAGAACTGTCAGACAGTCTCTTGGCTTCTGAGCAGCTCTGACCAGTCGGCACTGAAACATTAAATAGAAGAATTTGCAGGTTCTTTTTGAGGTTATTTTTTCTTGCTACAGTAGGCAGAGGACTGGATTTTTTGGAGCGTATACCTACAGTGAAAAGCCAGGGGTGCATTTGCCATCATTATGGGCAATCGGTATCAGGCTTGACTGAAAAGCACCTTGTGCGTGTGCACCAGGTGTTTTATGCTCAAACTCAGAGAGCAAGATGCTGATTGCTCCTAAGGCTGTTGTTTTCACAGGTGTTCTGGACAGAAATCTCTAGTGAATCTGAGACACTTGGGTCTTTTTTTCTGTCAAAGAGGGAAGATGGCCTAATTATCCCTTCTGTGGTCATCACCCAAACCAATGGTGCACCGTCTTGAGCCAGCAAATACCCTTTGCAGTGGATGTCAGCGGGTACAGAACCAGACAGCCAAGAAACTTCTTTGGACTTTCATTTCATTTTGCTTCCTTGGGAGCTGAGGCTTCTTCCTGCTAGCTCCACCAGGAGCTGCTCTTCCCTCAATGGATGGATCCCTAGCATCAGCTGAGTTGCTATGTTTCTGCTCAGTTTGCCCTTTATTATCCAACTTGCTCAGTAGTGATGCAGCCAAAAGCTTTCTACAGCTTGGTACCTTTGAAAGTCTCTGAAAGTACATGAGCCAGATACCTCAGGAAGAGAAGCAGTGATTCAGTGCTGAATCTGGCAGAGCCTGCCTGTACTTTATATTAGAGCTTGTTCCTCTGTGTGTGCGTGCACTCATGCATATCTCCTCTTTAGCACTTTATCTCCCTCTTCTCTTTAGTGCTTTATCTCACTTCTGCTCTCTAATGCCCACTATCTCTTGTCAGCTATCTGCATTACAGAGTGTAGGACACTACTTAGGAGAAGTGCTGTGAATCAACCTTGTCTGTCATCTCCAAGAGAGCTACACCTGCATGGGTGATGCATGTTTCATGTGCGTGTGCTTCTCCTCCTAGGGCAGTATAATATACATGATCCTGCTGCTGGCTACCATAGCATATCACCTACTTTGGTCTTCCTGTCTCTGCTTGGGTGGTTTTTTTGTAGACAACTGAAGATACGTAGTTTAGCTGCTGTCTGTCTGTAGTTACACTCTCCTGATTTGCTTTCCTCTATCATTCATTAACAGGTGCATATCTTATACAAGCACTATTGATTAGCTCCATAACCACCTCTCTAAGTTGTTTTTCATCCTTGGTTTGAGTAACACCTGCACGCTTTGTTCATCTTCCAAGTAATGACCCCAGTTCTCCTCTCATTTCTCAGCAGCGCAGCTCCACTGTGCACGAGGAAATTATGTAAGGGTCAGGCTGGAGTGAGCAAGGAAGATTCTGTCCCCAGGTGGTTTTATGCTTTTCATAGATACCTGAAGTACCCAGGGAAAGTGGCTGGTGTCCAGAATATGCAAATGCAAGTGTGTGACAAGTGAACCGATTGTCCTTTTTTTGGTGAATTAAGTAAAGTAGGCATACTCAACTAGGCAGTGTGCTGGTGAAGGACTTTCCTATGTTCCTGAAACTTGTCTGCTAAAATGGGAGCCCGGTGGGCAGAGCCCAATCTAATTTCTGTCCCCAGTGCCGCATTATTTCTTGTGGACTGCTGCCCTTGGCCTGTGGTTACAAAAGATGAATAGCTGGCAGGAAGGTAGCAAGTATGTGCTACTTAAACATACATTGCCTAATGGCTGTCTTCCCAGTGCCCAGATGTATGGCTTGCTGTAGGATGCTGGGACCTCCCTCTCTGCTGCGGTAGACACTTCTATTATTAGCTCAGTGGCAGCTTTCCATATGCCAGCACTCGTGACTGCAGGACTGTTTAATTTTCACTTCTGAAGTATTTAATTTGTCAGCTGTTGGCTTCTATTCATTAAAGACCAAACGTCAAAGTCCTTACCTAGATTTTTGCCCTGTTAAGGCTGAAGCATGGATCCTGTCTGAACAGACCATTATGTCTATGCAGAATCAGAGGCAGGATAAGGTCTTAAATCCAGAAAGTCAGTTACTACTAGGCTAATAGGTAGAAAACGCCCATCTTCAGAGATGGATGTCTAGTCTCCCTTCTTCTATTAACCTCTACTTGGAGAAATGAGAAATCTGTTCTGCTAAAAGTACTGCTCGCTTACATTTCAGTGCCTGACTCTGAAGATGTGGTGTGTGGTTGCTAGTGCCTGTCTGCAGGTGCTGGCACTTTGCTGGTGGCTGAGGGTAGCTGCTGCTGTGAGATAATCACCCAGCAATTCACTGCTCGGGCCTCTCTTTAATTATTGAATGTCAGAATAGATGTATATTGAATTACCTCGCTGGCAAATATAATCTCCAGCATCTCGTGTATCTCTACAATATTCTCAGTTTTCCTACTTGCATAACATGAAATCTTCTTTAATGAACCTAAAAAAGGTCAAAATATGTTTTTTTATGTATTGCTTGTATAGCAGTACGCATTTCCAGAGAATAACAAGTTGTATGCTGGCTTTGAAGATAGCCTGGCCTGCCCTGGCAGTCAGTAGCATGTGATTTACTCTTGTTTAAAGTCAAGTCTGCACTTGGATGTGCAGCAGAATGAAGCAGGACATGCATGGTGCATTGTCATACAACCAACCAACCCAAAAAAACCCAACAACCACCACCCTCTTCACCCCTACTCCCCTGCACTCCCAAACCCACCAAAAAAGAGAGAGCAGCCTAACTTTGCTCTCACTTCTCTGAAGTATTTAATTTGTCAGCAGATTTGTCTGATGTGTCTTGAGGAAGCTGCCACCTGTAGTTCTGGTCCTGTGGTGCACAACACTAGGAAGGCTGCCTGTGTCTGTGCAGGCAGTCACTTGCAGTAGCACATGAAGATGGTGGCAGGGACAGAAAATCAACATATGCATTTGTAATTTTTCCCAGCTTGCAGATGCAAGTAAATGCCAGTGTTCCCCCTCATCCCTCCTCCTCTGTCCTCCTGTTACATACGGATTGTAGGCATTTGATCTGCATGGAGTGATTGAGAAACTGGCCACAGATGCCTTGACCTTTAGTTCCTGCAAAATCCTTCACTGCTCACAGACAATGCAATTTTGATATACATTCTCTCTAAACGTGGCAAGTAAAATTTGTCATTCCTTATTTTGCAGGAGAAATAAAACATGCCTTCTCATTTCCCAGACTGTGCTGAATTCCATGTAATCCTGGTAACAATTTACAAACGAAAGAATATTACACAATACTTAACTGAAAGGAAAAGCAATACTGTGGTTAATCAAGCATTTTTGTCATTTACAAGTTTCGGGGAATTTCGTGCTGCTGAGTGATGTCAAGCAGGGAGCCGTGGAGCCTGAGATCCCTCCTTTGTAACCACCACAGATATGTCACATGCAGCAGCCCTAGCAGGTGCTGACAGAATAATTACAGTGCTCGAATTTGTAATACTGCAGGCATTAATGGACTCCTGAAGCTGGTGAAAAGAGAGCTCCATCTACTGTTGTACAAAGAGAAGGCAAAAATAATGGGAATGGCCTTCCCACACACACTGAAAAGCTGCTGGGTTACCATGTGCTACTTTTTTTCTTTCCCTCTCCCTTGTTTTCTTCTTATTCCTTTTTCCCGTGGCTTTTAGAGCTCTCCACTTCAAATCCAGTTCCCAGCCTTGGTTACTGTGCAGATACAGAGCTAGGGACAGTCCCTACATAGCCATTGCTAAACAGGCAAGGCAGACAAAGGATTTGAGAACAACAGCATGGAAACTAAGTGACTTTTACATGCACATACAGAATCAGGAGCAGAACCAGAAACTGACCCCAGTTTCTAGTCTGTTTCCCTGACAGGAGGGAGTTCATTCTCTAAAACATGTTAAAAACAGAGATTTTGTGAAGGGCTACAGAGAACACTTGCTTTAGAGCTGCCGAAGCAGGGAAAGGTCTAGATAGTGCATGGTTCTGCAGCTTTTTGCTTGATTTGCCACTGTACTATTTCTGAACTATTTCTGAATTTACTGTATCTCATATAGCTAGAGAAGTATTTCTTGTGTAAACATGCACAGACATTTTTATGAGAATCGAGCTCTGCGCAAAATGTAGATCCCTATTCTACCAAGCCTGAGGATGCAATGAGGGATGCGAGCCCTGAACCGAGGTCTGGATGTGAATTATGCGAGTAAATTCTGTCCTCAACACTTTCAGCTAAAATCCTGCTCTCTGCCCTTTGGATTATGCTTTTAATAGTGGTAGTGCATGTTCAAAACTTGAGTATTTTCCATGGACCTTTATCTTTGTAAGGCTGAATTAAGACCCATGGTTCAAGTGCCAATTGTGCTGGTCTGAGATGTGTTTTATAGCCATTAATGGCCAGTTTGAATAGCTCCTAAAGGACGATGTGTACAATTTAGTTCTAGAAAAAACCAAAAGATTTTAGGATTTAGAATACTTGTAAAAAGTGTTAACTTTTTTCTGCTGGTAGTGAAAGCGCGTTGTTATTCTGTGCTTGCAGGGAACATCAGGGTGTCTGCATTCTTAGATTTCCATGGAAAGCTTAACTGATAGTTGTTCTGTGCTGATGTCAGGAAGAGTTTGTGCTTATGTTACTTGCCTGTGAGAGCTCATCTCAAGTTATGTGAACGGATGTTTCAGATTTGAGTTCAGCCTGGCAGAAAAGAGAGAACAGTCTCGTCCCCAGCATTTTCCATCTTTCATAGTATTACCACAACCTCACATTTCCTAGATATGCTCTCAGATACCACATCTTCTGCATATATTTGCAGTCCCTTTTCTGTTGGGGGTGGGGCGCAGGGATCGGCAGTGATTTTATTTATTTATTTTTAAGTGGATTTTTCTTTATCGTGAAACTGAAATGCAAGCTTCTTGGAAGTAAAAGGAGAGATTCACTTTTATCCAGCCTAGTACTTTTCACATGGCACTGTACTGAGTGAAATGTGTGGGTAGAGGGTCTTGAGTGTCCTGAGAGTCACAGAGGCCAGTACCTGAATGTTTTATTAATGCTGGCCTTTGCTATACATATGGAGGTTTTTGCATCTGGGTGTATGTCTGACTGCTTTGGAGTGAGACTTTCCATGGATACAGGGTGCATCAAGGACAACACAAGTCACAGCACAGTCGGGTTTTAGGTCAAGGAAGCACAGATGCTGCCTGCACCAGGCTCCTGCTTCTGGGCTGGAAATACAGCTGTGGCCCCTTTCTTCTCTCTGTGCTACAGCCAGGTGAGAGCAGAGGTCCTGTAGCTTTGCTTGGCCTACCCCTAATAACCAGCCTGCCTGCTGGCTCATTCACAGCCAGTGCGCAGCGGGTGCCTTTGACAAAGAGACAGACCCTGCTGGTCCTCAGAGCCTGAGCAGGAAAATATAACTTCACAAGTTTTCTCCTAACTCTGATTCTACTAGCATTGGATTTTCCTTTGTGAAATGACACATAGCTGTCTGAGCACATTACATACATTTGTTATACTAATTAACTCTGTACTTGCTTATCAATAATCTGTAATTTCAGAGCTTCACACCTGTTTGCTCAAATGCCTTTTATTTGTCAGCATTTTAATGTATGGAGCTGCAACTATCTCTGTAAAACTGTAACAATCAAACCCCCCAATAACCCACTCTCAGAAGACATCATCTGCTTTCCTCATCCTGGTGCGTGTGACACAGCCAAGCAGCCCTTAACATAGCAACTCATGTGTATGCAGCAAGAGGAACAACAAAAGAAACGTAAAATATTTTTTGTGATACAGCTGTCAACAATTAAACTGCATGAGGCTTTGCTAGTAGAGGTTATGAAGAAGCCCATGGAAATCTGAAACAGCTTTCAAAAGAAAGCACTGAAAATATGTGCCAGAAACCGAGGAATAGATTGCAGATGGCAAAAATATGTCAGGGAACAATTTGGTTTGACAAATGGCTGTGATCTACTGTGGAGCTGTGCAGAAGATGAACTATCAGGCTGCAAAGCAACAGCATACAAAATAATTAAGATTAAGCGTGCTTGATACTGATTTTTATGGGAGAGTTCACCCATATATTCAATGGCCAGATCCCACAGACTGCTGGGAGATGGAGGACCCTCCACTGCTGCAAACAATGCTGTTTAATTTTTATACCATGTCTGTCATCTGTAAACCCTCAGGACCTGTTTTAAGAAAGAAGATAGGTGGTGTTCACCCATGAACTGGGGCAGGGCAGTGAAATGGCCTGTTAGAGGCTGGAGAGCGATGAGTGGTGGTACTGGCAAGACATGTCAAAGCCTCCTGGCCCTCAGCGTTGTCCCCGCATGGCTGGAGGAGATCAAGTCTGTGGTAAGCAGTGAATGAAGAGATAAAATGCTAGGGGAGTGCCCATGGCAGCTCTAGCCCCAGCACCCTGTTCCCAGGGACTGCAAGAAGCAGGCTGGCCAGCCATATAGCTTAGGCAGAAATAAACTCCCGTTGTTTCAGGTTTTGCCAGTGACCCCTGCAGCTGAGCTGCTGACTAAATGAGACCATGAAAAGTGCCTCAGAAGTTGTGAAAACTTTGGGACTGGAGGAATTGGAGCCAAACAACTGTGTGTGTTCCCTGAGGCTGCTACAAGCAGTGCAGCAGAGCCATCCCCATCCTTGGAACAACCTTGCCTTGGATGGGAGCTCTCTCAGCAGCAAAGGAGCACAGAAGGTGTTTATCAATCGTGGGCCTTTGTTTACATTGCAGCAGGGTCGGGCCATAGACACTGTGGTTGCTGGAAGATTGCCTCTGCTACACCAGTGTTCGTAGCTTTGCCTCTGAGTTTCTCAGGGCTTTCGGTGCTGTGCGACATGAAGAGCAGCTCGTCCTTTCCTTGGTGACCTGCTTCTCTCACAAAGCATCTGCTGGATTCTCCTGGATTAATAATTTACTCAACTCTCTAACACTGCAGACTAAACTTTGCCCATGGTAATGCAGCCCATTAATGACAGCAGGTTTGGGTAAGGCTGGAAGTTTCCCAGGTTCTGAGACAAGACTCTGGATTCAGCCACATTACCATGCTTGGGGAGAGCATGAGAGCCGTGGGAGCTGGAGAACTGCAAGGCTGCAGCAAGTAGGTCTGAAGTTGCATCCAAAATAGTTGAACTGTGATGTTTTCTCTTGACAGAAGTGGTAAGAGAGGCCACAGACAATTCCTTCCTGTGATTCAGAAACTTGCAAATCTTTGATTCACACCTTATACGCAAAATTAGCTTGTGCCTCGCTGTTGCCAAACATTTTCAAAGTAAAGATCTTTGTAGAAAGGAATTCAGCAACAAAAACGGAATTTACTCGTGGATCAGATTACTGTTATTGCTGGCTGGAAGCAGCACCAGAAATACTTGCAGGGATTTCCACTTTGCTGTTGGAAAGATGCTGTGCATATTGTTGATATAAAAGTGGCTATTTGGGAGGATAATTCGTATACATTAAGAGACAGGAAGGACGATGAGCCCCATGAGGCTGTCACAGCCGTGAACACAAGTGTTTAGCTTTGTATTATAATGTTCAGTCACTTTTGAAATGGGAATCTTCAGCTGTGGCTGTCGAGAATGTTGTGAGGTGAGCTGCAATTGCTGCTGCTCAGGAGAACATGTTTCTAGCCCAAAGTCTTAAGCTTTCGTTCAAAGCACAGTTCTTTACTCTGATTATGCTATGGTGTCCTAGAAAGTTGTGTCAGGCATCTTCTTGCATGTGGGGACTCTGCAGATGATACTTACTGAAGGGAAATACTTGGATGTTTAAAGCAGCGTTTGTGACTGATGAATGTGATGTTACCTTAAAATATGAACTTACCCGTCAGCTGAGAGCATCACTCAAAAAAAAGTCTGGCATTTAAAATACATGCTGATCGGTGGTCTATAGAAGTCTAATAATATAATTGATACCTCTGAATGTCAAGTGAAGTCTTACTAAGCAGCGACATGGTTTTGTGGCTATTTTGGCTGGGTTTCTTCATTCTGCTGGATGGACTGTGCACGAAGAAGTCTCACCTCCAAGGAGTGAATTTTTTGCCTCTTTGGAAACGCATGTGAAAGGGGACAGCAACATATGGACTTGGCATATACCCCAGGGGATGACTGTGGGAGCCTGGGAACATTTTGTGCCTGCAGCAAGTGTAGGAAGAAGGGAGGAGGAGAGACGACCGACCAGCTGCAGTGAGCTGAGTGGTGACTGAGCAGCCATGTAATTCAGTACACAGGAACAGGAGCAGTATCGGAGGGGCCCAGCCACGCCCAGGTCTTTCTCACAGCTGAGGTGAAGAGCAGGTCTTGTACCATGCCCCTTCCTTCCACGTGGGTCACAGTGGAATTGGGAGATTCTTGCAGAGAGCCACAGGAAACATCTGGACCAGAGGGTGCAAATAAAATTGCTGGCCGGACCAAAAGCAAGCCAGACACTGAGGAAAGAAAGGAAGAGGGACTGGTTCGGAAGCTCAGCACTGTCAGCAATCAGAGGCTTCAGGTGTGAGTGGAAGCAGGAGCACACTGTGGCTTTTCAGAAAGCAGCACTGTGAGGAGATGTATTTATGGATCAGAAACTCTGAACATACAGAACAATGAACTAAAAATAAAACTGTAGCAATCTCACACAAATTGCAGGTGAGCACGCCGCAGGCAGAAGGGCATACACAGAGTTTGAGGCATTGAAAGCCTGCAAGAGCCTGCATGTTGCCATATACTTCACAGCAGGTATTCAGGACATTTTCTCTGAAATAGGAGCAGAGGAATTGCTTGCTGCTTTAGTGCTCTGACTTCGCAGCTGTAATAGTAATATGTTAGGTCTCTCATTCTGGATCTTAAAGAACAACCCCCTCAACTTGTAAATAACATGTACAATTAAATAGGGTGCATTTTCCTCTGCCTAAAATGTGTGATGCACCCTAGTGAAGTCAGTGGAAAGGCTCATGTTCCTTTCAATAGAGACTGGGTCTATTTCGCACTTTGACACCCTGATCTGGTGTTTAACAAGTAAGGAAGTTAAAGCATCTGCTGCTAATATTAGCATCTCCCTGTTTTGCTAGGAGCAGCAGTAGCAGAAGTCTGACATTGCTTCCAGACTTACCTGCATGTAGGACCAAGTGACCCTGTGCAATTGCATCTCACAATCAGGTCCCCGCTACTCTCTTTCCCTGCAGCTGGGAACACTACATGAGAAAGTGGTGGCAACAAAACAGGAAACTTGCCTAGATCGAGGCATGACCCACTTCTTGGGAAGGAAGTAGTATTGACAGTAATATTAATGTCAATCTATTATTATTGTCTTTCAATCTATATATTAATTATCACATGAGGAATTAATTGCATGAAATTATCCAAGTACTACAGAAATCTGAAGTTTTTCTTCAGTTCTCCAGCTCCAGTGGATCAGAACTGCATCCCAGAAATATTAATGGGAAAAAAAGAAGTCGGTTCTAGAGCTAACATATGAACCAAGTTGCTGCTTGAGGAAGAATGTGTAGCACTGAGCTAGTTGTCCTGCAGAGCAGAGGACTTGGAGCGGGAATCCCATCTCAGCCTTGGCAGCAGAACAGCTGATGAGGCTCTTCCAGTACACACCTTGGGTTCATGGGTGTGCATCCTGTAACCTAGTCCTTCTCTCAAATTCTCAAACTGTCATTTTTGAATGGCCCAAGTAAATGAATGAATCGTTCTTTCCATCTCAAATGATTAGGCAAACTCAGCACTAATAGCATCCCTGTTAATTCCAGTGCAGTGCAGATTCAGCATGTAACTGACAGCCTGACTTCTCTGCTCCTGTTTCTGTATTATCTCTCCTCATCTTCTGTCATTATCCTGCATGTGTTTTTATTTGTCCATTTCTAATGTACGGTGTCATGTGTGTATTCATGCACTGGTGGTGGTTAATGATGGTTCCCACACCCTGGCATTGAATATAGCGTCCTATTTTTGTAAAACAACGCTGATTTGCAGACACAGATTTTCTTTCCGAGTCTGTTACTGCCACAGTAACTGCTGGGAACAGCAAGAGCCCTGGCAGAGGTGTCAGATGAGTTCCCTATGTGCAAGGTGTGCCAGGCTACCAGGGCTTTTCCTTGTGGAGCAGGGAGAAGCATGAATGCGAGCTGATTTTATGATTGTTTCAGTCAAGAAAAATCGGAGATGTGAACTGCTGAACTGTCATCAATTTCAGTGACTGCAGAGCTCAATTAAGCTTCTAATTTTAGTTTCATGCTAGTGCTATTGTCAGCTCTTTCTGTGAAGCAGGTGATGCAGTTTTAGACATGGCTCTGCAGCGGCTTTGAGTGGGTTGTCTAGCCCCTATAACCTGACACTCAGCAGGAGTATCAGGACAGCATTTGGAAATGCTTTAAAGGGCCATGAGTTTTATTTACAGTTTTTTTACTGCCATCCTGCTGCTGCCCCACCACACCCTGTGCAGCCACCAGCCCTGGTCATGATTCTACCTCAGCCGAGCCCCATTTGGCAAGAGAGAAAGGTTTGCTTAACACAGTTATGTTAGCACTCACTCACAAATCTGAAACAGGGAGGCTGACAACTTCAGGATGCCATAGACACGTGCTGCTCTGGCCCTGTACGTGTGAGCAGTGAGGAAGGACGGAAGTGTACCCCGGGCAGCGGCCACCTGTGGGTCTCTGCTGTGTGTCCCCTGGGACACACCAGGACAGAGGGTGTCAGAGCAAAGGACAGCAGCAGGTTCAGCTCTGTCCTGGTCCACCTGCTGGCATAGTCCCAGCACAGCCTGATGCTCTTCTGGACATAACGTGCTTTGCTCCGTGTAACCCAGCTCCGGATTGCAGCACAGCCACAGCAGCGCATGAGCCCAGTCTGCAATGGAACTGTCAGCACTGCCAAGGGTGGGAGTTTCAGCTGTAATTGTGCTTCACGGTGTTGCATCAGCTTGCAGGTATTTCTGCATGGCTCTAATCTCCCCTGTGTAATCCCTCATGGATCTTAAAGTAGCATAAAAGTGGTGTCTGGAAGGGTGACTTGGGCCCTCTGGAAAACACCTGGACACAGTCAGGTTTTAGAGCACAGTGGGAAGGTTTATATTCTTTTCTGGAAGATACTGAACATGTAGATGGGAGTGCAGGGGAGATGAGTGCTCAGCATCTCCATCCGTCAGAGCTGTGGTATGGGAAAAACTTCTATAAAACACAGAGGTTTATTTAAACATATATTTAATGTTAATGAGCTGAAGCCACAGCACAGGTTTTCTAACTTCAAAGACTGGTTGCTGACATAGAGCAGCTGAGCTTTCTTTGCAGAGAATTGTTATTTTGTAGTGAATTTGCAGGTAGGAACATAGCGTCATGTTAAATGTTAACACTGGTTTTGGCTTCCCTGTTAGACTCTCAGCCATCTCGGAGGATGCTCACACAGGCCAGAAGATGACAGGAATGCTGTAACAGGTTTTCCCCAAAGAAAACAAAACTTTCTGAAGCTTCAAAAATGTCCACTGGCTCATGCTGTTTCTGAGATATGTCTGAGATAGTGGTCACATATGAGTCCTTACAGCTCCTTTTGAAGGTCTGAAGGCTTTGTTTTCCAGGAGAAAAGCCTCTCTGAGCATTATTTGTGCTGGACTGAACTTCAAACAAAATTGCTGCTAGGAACTGACAGCAGACTATGTATGACAGTTAGTGGTATGTAGCACAGCCCTGTCAAGGAATGGATAATCCCCCATCCTTAAATATACTTTTTATTTATGTTGGCAGCGTACAGACATCTAGGGATTTTACCAGTTAACCCAGACATAACACTTCAAAAGCACCACTGAGGAAACATCTATGCAAATCTCTTTCTATTTCAAAACTTTGTAACTAAATAATGTGAGTGGGCAAATATGTGGCAGCCTGTTGTGGCTTACAGCAGAAGAATGTTTGAAAGTAAAAAGAAAATACTTGGAAGCTATTTTTTTTACTATCACACAGACCTGGAAGTTGTCTCCACTGGGGGGATATACCAGTTGTTCTTGCAGCTTAATTTTCTGCGGTTAATTTATTTTTCATGTTTGTCAGAATTGCAAGGTAACAAATCAAAGCTCTTCCTAATGTTTCTCTTAAGCTTGAACTGACAGTTTAGTTGTTAATGGATGGTCAATGCTTTCACAAAAAATATCACCGTGTTTTCATTTAAGTATTACAAGCACACTGTGTGATGAGATTGCTGTTGGAGAAGCTGACAGCCTGGGGGTGTTCACCTGCACGGCCTCAGCTGGTGGAGCTGCTGGTGGGGGGGGGGGGGGGGGGGGGGGCTGCTGAAAGCAGCCCCTGTGTTTGCCCTCTACACAGCCGCAGAGCGTAACCTGATGAGCCCTGCCAAGGGCAGGGTTTTCTGTCTGCTGAACAATGGTATGCCATGCCCCGCAGCCTCGGCTGGCTAAATATACTGCGTGTTGGAAGTGACCCAGTGGGATCACTATCCATCATTGGCCATGTCTGTATGAACAGGATTTTTTTTTCCTAATACAGCTGCGCCGTGAACTTGATTCATGCTAGCAGGGCCCTAAGAGGGTAACTTGCTTACTGCAGGCAAACATACAGATTTTCTTGTGCCATTAAGATCCACAGACCTGCTCGTTTCCTTTCTTGGGTGTAGATCAGTCTATCATAGCAGAAGTCCGCGTGCAGCACGGGGCATCCTCCGCTCCCACACCACAGTCAGGAATGTCCACCGGTCAAGTCATGCCACCGGCTGAATAGCCTTAAGTGTGTTCTGACAGGGCTTGCAGAGGTTCACAAGGGTCTGCATCAATGTCATCCTGTTCACACATTCCTCACGTTTGGCCTCAAGTTCTTCTGATTCTGGCGCTGCTACCCAAACACGCTGGAGAGCCACATCTGTACAAACACCGGCAGCAGTGTCAGGTTTCCTCCTCCTCTTCACGGTTGTTTGCAAAAAGAAGCTAATGGTGTTAGTGGAATCAGATGTTTTGTGAGTTTGGGGAAGGAGAGACCTAGTATATACCAAACCGGTTCTGTAACAGTATATTGGACGCTGTTTAGGTTTTCTGTTGTTTGTCTTCTACAGACATTACCTTGAAATGAAATTAGAGACAAATGAAATCAAGCATCTGTCTGATGAGAAATTTATATAGAATTCATTTGTTTTCATCTTAAAACCGAAGAAAAATTTGCTCTTTTTTGTGGGTCTAGAACTCCAAACAAGAGTCAGGAATGTCTTTTTTTTTTTTATATATGTGAAACGTTTTGACATTCCCAGACTCAATAGTGTTCAGTTTGTTGAACCGGCTTCAAAGTAAATTTCCACTTGAGGTCTTTTCCCTGTTAAGCTGCATTTTTCAGCTAATACCTCAGGAACCTAAATCTCTCCAAGTGTCGGGGTCCCCAGGGAGAGGTGAGCAGCTCCCCGGGTGTGTGGAGCAGATTGGCCATCAAGACATCTGTGTTGCATTAGGGGAAACATAATCTTCCTGGAGCCTCTGCAGCTGCAACACAGCATACAAGTAAGGAGATGCAGCATAATGTTTGCTTAAACTGACACATAAGAGAGCATTTCAGAACTTAAAGGAAGTATACAATGAAATAAGTTGCTTCCATTTTCTCAGCAAAATGATGAGCATTTTCAGGAAAAAAATGATGGTTTTCTACACCATTTTGTAGGAACTGTTGAGGATATGCTGGGTTGCTCAGTAACAGCAGGGTAGACTGTACAAGAAACTTGTGGTAGAGACTTCTTTTAGTTTTTAACATCTGAATCCAGGGATTTGGCTTCTGGTTTTCTCTTATGCTGACTGGTGCAATCGCCACAGGCCCGGCTGGAGTTAATTGAATTAAATGGGAAGCTTGCCAGGGACTCCAGTTATCTTGGTTCAGTCATTAGCACAAAAACGGTGTAAGGATTAGCTGTTGTTTGCTGTCTCAGGTGTTAGTGGTGATACCAGCCAAGGAGTTAAGGTCTTGTCAGAAGCAGTACATTCTGGAAGAGACAGCAGCCTTTCTGCCTGTATCAGTTTCTTCAAATACAGGTATTCCTCATCGGAATAATTTTATTTTATTCCTTGTTTTGAATAGCTTAATGTGTTTTGTATCTAGTTAGCAATGTGCATTTGTGTTTTCAGGGGTTTAGCAAACCTCTGAGACAGATTTACTCATCTTCCTAACTGACATTTCTGAAAGACTTGCTTTCCAGCCCTTCGTGGCTGGCTGCGCTGGGCCCTTGGAGGGCGATCAACAATGCGGGTAGTTAGTGATAGAGCTGCCAGGCTGAGTCACTGGTTGTGGGCATTCGCTGGTGTCGCATGAACTTTGAAGGGAAGGGAGGAAGGAGTTGGTCTGTTTGATTCTGAGGGATATTGGCTTTAAGAAATAAAGAAGAACAGATTTAACTGCTGCAGGGAAGCGTGGGAGTTTGCTGGTTTGTGTTGTAGATGAGAAATTCTGGTCCTGAAAGTCTGTACGATTACTGAGGAAGCAATGGGAAAAGTAACGTCCTTGAGGGGCCTCAAGAGACCTTCTAGCAAATCCAGGCAGACTTAACATTCCTTAAATACTTCTTAAACAAGGGGGGAAAGCCCCAAACTTGTTCCTTCTGCTCCCCAGCATTTTAGACTTCTGTTCTGTTTTATAAATAAGCAAGACAGGAGACAAGGCTAACTTGTGAAGGGTCCCTTTGTGAAAGGCTTTTCACCTTGCATAGAAAGACCTGTCCTGGTTCCCGCAGGGTCCCAGAGAGCAGAGCCAGCTACGGTGCCTGCATCCCACCCACAGCGGTGCCTGTGTCCCACCCGCAGTAGTACCCATGTCCCACAGGCAGCGATGCCTGCTCTCTGTGGCCCACCTGCAACGGCATTTTGGGGCTTGGGAGCACTAATTAACAAGTAGAACTGACGATGACAGTACTGCATGAACTGCTGAACTCAAACGTTTCCCCCACCCAGGGTTTATTGGGGGTTATTGCAGCCAGGCCATAAACGGGGTTTGGGAAGTGCTTCAGAAGCTGCCCCCACAGCTGGAGCAGTTTCTAGTTCTGCTGGATGTCACCGCGTAAAGTCTCCCTGAGTGAGTCTGAGCCCTGCGTCTTTTTGATGGTGAAGTCCTGCCAGGAGCCAGAGAAGCTGTGGCTTCTGTATGCTGAAGCTTGGTCCGTGCTGGACATGGCCCGCAGTGGGTGAGGAGAGCCAGGGGTGGCTCCACATCAAACCCTCGACCTAGGTTTCTTAATTGATTCATTCTTTCATAAACAACTTCTTAAAAGGCAGTACTCTGTGCCACAGGCTGTGCAGTTACACTGAGAGTCTGTGATTTGCGATAATAACCTCAATGTCTTCTGAAAGTTGTGAAAGGCCCTTTGCTTTAGGGAGTCATTTTAAACTTTTTGAGGGGCCTTAAAAACTTCTGAACTTTGCAACTAAATTCTTGTGATTGAATATTTATTGTTGAACTCAGCATGAAATACAGAGCAAAGCCTAAATCCAGGGATACTCTTGACTTTAGTAGTAAACACTGATAGCATTTTTAATATATACTGTATTTTAGTGGTAAATGCTTAAAATTCTTCTTGTGTCTTGTGTCCTCAACTATTTCTCTCTCTGCTGTGGTTAGCCCTAGATTCTGCATTGGAATGAGCAACATGCAGAGATCTAAGACTTATGATAAGCTTAGCCTAGACTGGTCTAATACATGTTTTGTAGAAAAGTGTAGATATTTGCTGGCAATGCCATAGAGTTTTTTGTCTTTCGCCTGTCTGCATGTTAAAAAATAAAGGGTGAAGACCACAACAGCCAGTGAAATAAATCGAGCGAATGCAGTAGACAAAGAAACCTGTCACTGGTCCTGCTCTGTGCTACACTGCTCTACACAGGCCGTCCCTGGTGCAGCCACCAGCGTGGCATGTAGCGTCCTGCCGGCAGGCTGCTTGGAGGTTAGTAGCTGCGGGTGCAGCGGTGATGCGCTGACATGCCAGGCTTGGTTACACAAGCCTGTGAGCCCCAGAGGCAAAGCTGCCCTGGGGCACAAGCCTACAGAGACCATCTGCTTGGGTCCCTCCCTTTTTTACACAGAGCACGTGTGTAAAAAAGCACGTGAGAGGCTGAAGGTGGGTCCCAGCCCTGCTGGGAAGTGCATGGTGTGGCAGACGGGGTTTGCTCTTGCAGGAGCCTTTTTGTTACTGGCAGCAGACACCATAGGCTGAGTCAGCCTTGTCTGGTCACAGCCTTCATTATGGACCTTTCATATGTGGGAAGAATGGCTGCCTCTCAGTCATGCTTGCAAGACTTTGTAACAGCACTCGACTCTCATCTAGTTAGAGCCTGCCTGTCCAGGATCACCAATTTCGGTCTGTTCTGTCATTGGAAAATTATTCATTCTCATGGATAAGTCAGAATTAATGTTCGGTGGTGGGAATATGGTTCAGTACAGGGTCAGTGTGGTGCTGACTGACAGCCTAAGGCTACGAGCCTTGACCTAGGCTCCAGCCTGCAAGAGCTAGTACAGTTTTCAAGGCACAGTTGTTAATTTCTCATATGCTCTGGAGTATAATCAAGAAATATAAATATACAGAACCTGGGCAAATCCAAAAATCTACAAAATGCCTTTTGTACTGTTTGACAAAATCACATGAATGTTTCTTTCATGTAAAATATCCTCAATGTTTTGCTGATTTGAAAGAGAAATGCATTCGAAGTGGTAACTGCAGTAACTAGTAAATAGAATTATAACTGCTTACTGAAAGAAAAAACACACTGTAATGGTATAAAGGCAGAACTGGTACAAAAAATAGTCTTCATTAGTGTCAAAGTGAGACAGATGTGAAACATTACGCTAGTGTTTCCTCAAGGGTAGCACTTAAGTAGTTCTTTGCTTACAGAAATGTATCACAGAAGGTTTGTATCAAAGTAACATTAGCCTAAGTTATTTGTGTAAGAGGAGATAACCATCTCTTTTTGGAATTTCACAGATAGGCGTATCAGATATGAGAAATATGGCGCAGAAGTAATGAGAGCCTTCAAAAGATGCTCTTTGTCCTGGAGCCTTTCTCTGGAGAACGTAATGTCCTAAGGAGACACTGAAACAACGGTTGTCTGTATTAAGTGGAAAAGCAGATACGTTCAAATTACTGCATTAAAGAAGGTGCACAGCTCACTGTAATGTACCCTGTGACCAGCACGTTACAGTGGGTAACAAACCAGCATCCAGAAGCCCCAGGTTTCATGGTGCAGGAGGAGAAGGTTAAGGCACTTCCCAGCCAGACTCCCCAGCGCTCCAGTGTTCGCCATTGTGTTGGCCTGGCCTTTTGATGGCGTGCGTGTGCAGTGCATGGGCCCTTAGTCATGCTGGCGTGACTCTGTGCCTGGCTTTCCTTTGCAGTAAAGCTGCAGCGCAAGTGAGAGGATACCTGCATCTCCTCCTGAAGTGGCAACCAACTGTACTGGTGTCTTAGATGTTCTGCAGGAGCCCTACAGGGACTGGTGTCCTCACACAGTGCCTGGTCCATAACACGTGGAAGCCAGTGAGTGTGACTGGCCTTTGAACAAGCAGCTGCTGGTATAGCTGCTGTCCTGATGCACAGTGTGCTGCTGAAACACATGGCTCTTCCTCTGCACAGGAAATGGGGGAAGGTGCCATCAGCCCTGGAGAACTGGCGGAGTTCTTGGGAAGGGTCCCATTTCCAGGAGGAGGGTGACAGCTGCGAGGTCACAAAGGGGTGGCAGTACAGGAGCGCAGGAACCATGAAGCCGAGGGGTGCCCAAAGCCTCTTTGCTCGCTTTCCTGATCTGTGTATATTGTTGATTCTGCGAGTCCTTGGGCCAGCCATGCAGGAGGACTCGGTTCTCGCATCACTTGCCTCTGCGCCTGAGGCCAGCAACCGAAGTGGTGTCTGGGGGAGATTTCATGGATCCAGCTCTCCAGGAGTGAAAGGAAGTTAGGGACAGTGTCTCTGTTCCTCCAGCTTGCACTTTGAGCAAGTGTCAGAAAGAAAAGGGGCAAGTAAAGCATGCTGCATTGCACCAGGTCCGTTTTCAGGTGAGCACTAGCCATAAAAATGATTGTTATTTCAAAAACTGTGCGAAGTTGAACTGATTTAACTAAAGACATGTTCTGTAAGTTGATTCCATTAAGCTGGTTCAAAATCCTCATCAAATCTTGCCCTGAGTTGATACTGAGCTGTCTCAGGATTATGCTCACTGAGAATAACTTTAAGCTAAAATCATGGCCTGATCTAAATATGTTTATGCTGATCTTTATGCCAGTTGAATAGTTTTAGTTTAAGAACCAGTGATTGGTACAGCTTGTGGCCAGAGGCTATGATCTGTCTGTCTGTGGGCAGAGATATTGCAGTTGGATCTAATGAAGTCTGATGATTTCCATAAATGAATCTGAGATACAAAAGAAGCCAACAAAGAACTCTGAAGAGCAGCAAACTCTCACACAGATGGTGTCCCAAAAAATGCTGTTGGGATTTCTGTCCCAAAGGGTTCCAGCTCTTTCTAGCTATGTTGTTTTGTTTGTAATACTGTTCTGTGATGTCCAAGTGTTTTAACTCTGGAAGTATCAGCTGGGGGTAGAACGCCTGCTTTTATTTTTGAGCAAGAAATCAGTGGGCAAGAAGGAAGGACTGGATTTCAGAGGAATGAAAAGGCCCTCAGAGACTGATAGAGCTGTCTTGTAGGTAAAGAAGAAGTCGTTGTGATGTCTTGGAGATACCGTAAAAGAAGCCAGAGGGTGCCCATAACTTTCCAAAACTCAGTGTGTTTGCATTTGTCCCACTGTCGCAACTCTAGGCTGTAAGGAGAGCTGAAGTGTGTCTGCAGGGGAGTTTTGGGAGGGAATCAGTTACATCAGGTGTTCAGACTGCACAGTAATTAAACTGTAGCACTAAAGAAGTTAAGAAAAGGTGAAATTTAGTAGCTATCTGCTTCCTTTTAGCAAACATGTATCTTCAGGTTAAGCCACTGCCTTGGCATCCAGAAAAAAGCTTCCCAGCAATCTCACTTAGGTAGCATGGATAATCTTTTGGCATGTGCTCCCTTACATAAAACGCAGACAAACTTCCCTTCTCCTAAGCAGACTTGTTTGGGTCAAGGACTGCCTCTGAGGATACAAAAATCACATCCAGCACCATAAAGACCTGATCTTTTTTTTTTTTTAATTATTGCAAATAACAATGTGAACACCCAGCCATGCTGGCAGTGCAGCACTCTAACACTGAGAGCAAAGGGAGGCCATTTACCTGACTTCAGAGCCTACTTTTGAGTGTTTCTATGAACAACATGCTCTGAAGCCAAGGAGAAACATCATGCTCCAAACCCACCTATTAATATGTAATAATCAAATTATTTCTTCTTTTTAAATTTTAATGCAAAAGAATGCCCATTTTGCATTACGTTATATTACATACACACATGCATAAATGAAAATGTATTAAAAGTGCTAGGCTATAGGTACCAATCCATGATTCTATTAGGCCTTGAGATAGAAATGCTTTGAGTTTGCTTTTAATTTCTATTCCAAGTCTTTTCTAAATTCCATAGAAGTTTCCCATAAAAGGGCTTTGTTTTCAGCTGTGGTGCCGCTTTTCCCTGAGAGCACGGTGAAGGGGATGGTTGGGTATGCCATCATACTGAGTTGGTCATGTTAGCAGATTCTTTTCTAAAAAGAGGTGTCAGATTATTCAGCCAGCTGAAGTAATCTAGTTGGCAGGAGAGTGACTTAATTCAATAAGCAGAATTTTAAAAACACTGTGGTTCTTTGTTTAACAGCCAGATTTTGCAAAATTAGCTCCAGCTCTGAAATAATTTCTCTCCCCACCCTCCCCATACTATTCCCCTTCTGCCTGCATGTTACCACCTTTCCTTACTGCCTTGTTTTGTCTGGTGCCAGTTGGAGCTGGAGTCATTCTGCATGTCTCCTGTGGTGATCCGCTGAGCCCAGAGTCCAGTCGAGGCACCCACGCTCTCGATTTAAGCTCAGGGAGTGAGGCAGCTGAAAAGGATGCAGGTATCTCAGTGTCCAGTACCGCTGTCCCACTGTGCGTGCCCCACGCAGTAATTCCCTTCTCTCTGGAGGGAGTGTCAGGTGTCGAAAATAAATCCTCAGTGGGAATGTGTGACTTGTGCAGGCAGATGACAAAGGTCGAGCTAAATCTATCTATGGACGGGGCTGGGCAGGGAGGACCCGCATCCCTGCAGTGCTGGGAAGGAAGGGCTTACACCCGCAGCACCCTGCTGGATGTTACACAGGGAACTCCTGCAAAGGGTCGAGTTCAGTTACCATGAGCAAGGAGCACACTTCGACCTGCTGTTGCTGTCGTGCTGTCAGCACCAGTGACCAGCAAACCTAGTGGAAGTTAAAAACATGCAGGACCTGCAAACACCTTTGCAAGGGAAGAGAAACTGTCTGTGCTGTAGTCCTAAGCCTGCTACACTGCTGCTCCTTGCTCCCAGGAGAATGCCTTGTTCCCTTTTTTTTTCTGATTTCTTTTTTTTTTCTTTTCTCTTGTCTTGTCTATTGAGATGAATGAGAAAACAAGTTACCGATCTGCTGCTGCGGGCAGTTACTGGTAGGGGTAGGGTGGCTCAGCCACTGCTCAGCTGCTCACAGATGGTGCTTCTTAACCTTTTCTCTCTCTCTCTCTCTCTCTTTCGTGTGTGTGTTTGTGTGTCTTTCCAGAGTGCTGTTTGTTTGTGCACTGACCAGGTTAGAGGTTGTGCATTTCATATCACCAGCAGCCCTAGAGGTTTTTTTCAGACATTTCTTCCCTTTTCCTTGCCTATGCTCCTCTTCATACCTTTTCTGCTTTGAGAAAAGCATTGTGGTTGTCTGGTGGATTCCTCTTTAGTGGGGAAGAACACTTTGATCTGTATTACTTGAAACCATGCAAAGTTTGCTCCGAAGCATGTCCTGCAGGGAAAGGGCTCTGAGACTCCTGATCACAGCTGGCACGGCCTGAATCTCCCAGGCATTTTCCTTCCACCGTGCTCTGCTGGCTTTCTTCTCCGGCAGCAACAGGTGGGGGAAGGCAAGAGATGGTGAGGGAAGGTAGTGTACAAAATACTGTTCCATACTGGACATTCCTGCATGGCAGGCAGCTCCCCAGGGGCAGCAGCTGCCTGCTCCAGGTCTTCAGTGCAAACCTGCCTACAAGACACATCCCGGGACAGCGCCAGGGAAGGTGGGGGGATGGTACAGACCCCTGTACTGTCTGAGAGGGGACCTGGCTCCGGGACCACTCTCACAGCTGCTCTTCCTCTGAATTCACCTCTTTTTCTTGCTCTCCCTGCCCTACTGGAAAGCAGAAAGGGACCAGTTCAGACAGAAGGGAATCTTGCTGGTGCTGCCTGCACTCTCCAGAATGGCAGGGGAGAGCAGCACGCACATTTCTGCTGTGTTTGAGTTCACAAACCAGGAGAGCTGGAGGAAGTTAAAAATGTTCTGCCACATCAGGTTCCTTCAGAGGAGACCTGGAGGAAGCAAAACGAATGGTCAGGCCGAGGGCAGGGGTGGTCCAGCAGCAATGTGCAGAGCCGGAGCGAAGCACCCTGTGCCCTGCGGCAGCCTCAGTCCCTTTGCCAGCTGCGCCTGAGCTGCTCCATCATCTCAGGGAGAAGGCAGCCAGCCAGGCTCGGTCCCATCAGAAGGAAAGCACCTCGAGGTGGTCCTGTGGACTTTTGTTCAGATTGATGAGTGATGCAAACCAACACTCCTGAAGGTCGTATTAATGGAAAATGCCAATTTTTCCATTAGCCCTTGTTTTGGGTCATATAGAGATCAGATGTTCAGAAATAACACTGGCTTACAATGAGAAGTATACGACTCTTATTTATGTGGTGCCAAGTTTTGCCACGATTTTTACTGAGTGAGCCATTTTCCTGCCTGAATGCGGTACCATTGACTGCAAGTACAGAGAGAGCCTGGCTGATGGAGGATGAAGGTACACTGCGAGTATTGCTCCTGTCTCAGTCTGGCAGCTCTGCTGTTAGGATTTGCATCTGTCATCCACAAATCCTTTGCTTTCTTTATCAAATTTACCCTCATAACCTTAAACAAGTGCAGATGCGACTGAAATTCTAGGGAAAACTGCACTACAAATGTTATGCCTTTCCTTATCTGCTATCACCATTTGATTAATCCTTTTCTTTCCATTTCAGGTCTGCTGTTTTCTGGTTGTACTCTTTATAGTCTGCGTTATAAGAAGACCTGCACATGAAGAAAGGAAGGAAGAAGTAGATGGAAAACAAACTACAGGCATGGCCATTAATTCTTCTGAGGAAAGAACGGCTTGTCTTCTTCAAGCATCTAGACCTGCTGCAGAATACGCGAGGTAAAAATAGAAAGCAGAGTAGTAAAACAAAGAGAGAGTAAAGATTATCACAGGGGACATGGTGACCTAAATATAGACAGATCTGCCCCTCTCCGGTGACTTAGAGTAACAGAGAATATTCTGCAGCCGGCGTGATTTGGCCAATACCCAAAGTATAACACAGAGATCTGACAGTAGGGATTGCAGCTAGAAAATGTGGCGTTCTCTTTGGCACAGCTGTCATATTATACTAAGCCAGTTACTTCCATTTAATCCAAATTAATACTCTCTCTTTTCACTCTGAGCCAGCTTCTCTGGTCAGCAGTAATTCCGAGGGGTCTGCTGCTGCTTTCCCCATGGGAGCCCTCTGACTTCAGGCAGCCTGGTCCTTTGTGCTCCTTCCATGAGGGAGCAGCTGAAATCATGAATGAAACGTTACTGATCTTAAAAAGAACTCCTGGCATCCACCCCAGCAGAAGAACTCAACGTATCGTTCATTAAAGCTATCCATACTTGCACAGGAAACACATGCTTGCCAGATGGTGCCAGTTCAGGGTTGCCATCAGAGGGAGAGGTCTGCCCCTGCTAAATGCAGGCTCCTGCCCTGCCTGCCAAAACCATCCCAGTCCCTGAGCTGCCCCAAGGGTGCTTGCTCATCTCCAGTGCAGCGTGGTGGGAGAGATGCCACTGGACCTCTTCCAGCTTGGGCTGCGTTTCGACCCCAAGCCACTAAGTAATGTAGAAAATGTATGTATTTTGTGGGAAGGAGGGATGCAAGCTGAAATCTAGTTGTCTAGATGCCATGGTGGTTTAGGTAGCGCTGATACTCACAGACATTTTATTCCCAGCATTGTTCAAATTGTGTGATTTACTACAGTTTGCAAATACACACAGTAACCAGAAGTTATTAAATATAGCTGATTTTAAAGGACAATGTGTCTTTCACAAATGATATATATATACATTATATAAATGTTGCAAATGTTATACCATGTATTTTACAGTTTTAGACTGCTACTAATGGGGACAAACAACATGTTTGTAATCTCAGAATACTGAAATGGTTTGTTCTCTATTTTTTTTCTAATTACAGAATTTCATGCTTACTCAAAAAAGATCTCTGTGTGCATGTTGTGAAATACTTCATTCCAAACACAAGAACAAGATAAATGCAGTTGGAGTGGATCTTGACTTGCATCAAGAAATAAAGGCAGACATGAGGGGAAGAGAGTACGGTATGTCAAACGGCAATTTTTTGATGATGCAGAAAGGACTGGTTAAAAGATGTTGTGTTTACAGTTCAATAGAGAAAACTCTGGGTGTATGCCTGCGATGGATAGTTATAATATTAGAAATAATTAGAATTAACACACTTTTTCATATTTCTTAAATAACGTGTATTTCTGTGGAATGGTGCAAATGCAGGATAATGCTGTGAGTAGCACTGAGCAGTATGCGGTGCATGGATGGGTGATTTCTTCTGCCCACAACTTGTAGCCATACCCATCGGGGCACAAGAAACAGCTGGCAAGTGTGCCACATCGTGCGTTACTCTCACTCAGGGGACACTCCGTCTCGCACAAACCTAGTTCAGCCAGGGTTTTCCCATCCCACTCACCACAGAAGGCTGGTGAGTCTTCCTGCAGCTGCAAAGGGTGCTGTGCAGCCTGCAGACATCCATTTTTGTCTCTGCTCCCTGCTAGAGCCAGGCAGCAAAAGTGAGGGGAGAAGGTAAGCTGACTGCAGCAGTATGTGGCAAGTCCAATGTCAATGACAAATGAGGAGAGTCCAGTTTGGTGAGCGTTCCTCGAGCTGCCCTCCTATTACCAACAGCTGAATATCTTTAGCATTCCCCCAGCCCAGGAGCACTTGGTCCCTCTCCTCGAAACCCACCTGTTGACAGAAACACCCTGAAAACATCTCATTCTGTCTCAGGCTCTCCCACTGCAACCTCTTTATGGAGCCCAGCAGTTCTGGCTCATCCACCATCTATTTTGGCGCTGAGGGATCTTCCCAGCCCACACAAAGTGCACAGCTTTGTGGCTGGTGGGTTTTGTGCAGCAGCAGCGTGTCTTGCTGTGACTATTGCGTGGGGCAATATGGGTCGACCATATGTTGGTATCTGTAGCGTTATGCAAATTTTTGTGTCTATGCAAGTTACCTAATTAAGTTGTGTTCCTTAAATGTCTCAAATGAGGGCTCTCAGAAGTTGTCTTTGAGCTGATGCTCAGTGCTGTAACCAGCCCACGTCCAGGGAGCAGCTTAGCTGCATGTGCTGCCGAGCAGCCCAGCTGATGGCTGTGGTGCAAAAGGGGCACGGGGGCAGGCACAGCTCTGAAACTCCATGAATCCTGGTGTCTGCACCGGCTGTGGAGATGTTTGAGGAGGACCTTCCCTCAGGAGAACCATGTTTCACCAGGTAAGCAGGAGGAGCCAACTCCATTTCAGCTGTCAGCCAAGGAGCAGCAAATCAGTAAGCTGAATAACAAACCTCCAAAACTAGGGTTTTTTTGCTTAAAAGTTCCAGAAGAATGTGAAACCAGCACTCCTCAGCTAAATGCAACATGGATCTCACCCTGTAGGTCAGCACTGGTGGCTGAGGAATGGAAGTCGGTAGATGGAGCTAAGCCTTTTGAAAGGCTTCAAATGTAATCCATTGATCTACTGATTATTGTCCAGATTTTCTACCAAGTGACCTCTTGGGAACTGCATTTGTGTAATTATTGTTTCTGTTCCTTTATGGTCTGCAAAATGTTGGGAATAGCAAATACTTTCCGGAAGATTGGAAACGTTTTTGAGATCCAATGCCTCTTCTGGAAATCTTTGAAATAGTCTGCAAGAATGTGGTTCAAGTGATACAGTCAGGCCCAAGTACCTCAGTTCCCAAGTACCTTCCCCTGAGGAGCTGATAGTGACAGCTACTAGAGACACTGTTGGACTGGATGAACCTCAGACAAATCTTATATCCCTATGTCTTTGACAGCATCTAAAGCCTGAGGCAGTCTGTGTTCTCCAGAAGAGCTCGATACAGAGAAGTCACTTCCATCATCTTGATTTGTGCAACATTTTCCCAGTAGAGGTGCAGATCCTTGTGAAATAAGGACAGCTTGCAAAAGTTGCTTGTCATGGAAGCACTAGAAATAATCCACAGACCTCAGTAGTCCGATGCCACAGGCAGGAGGAGTAAGGAGCAGTGCACTGCTACACTTTATCTTGATTTGCATTTTTGAGTATTTGCCCCCAAAGTACATTCTTGAGCTTTTCCAGTCATTTTGCCTCTGACAGCTACTCCAAAAGCAACAAATACATCTAGCAAGCATCTAAATGCCCTGAAAACCAATGAGTTTTTTCTTCAGCCCAGACCTGGAGCAACTCTGATGTATAAATGCTGTTTTTCTGGATTTGATCAGGTGTGTGGCAGATGACTACTTCACCCAGTGTGGCTCATAGAATGCCTTAATGACTCTGCACCCAGGAAGAGCAGCAACAATAGGTTTGGATGACAAGAAGTGACTTGTGTTCAGCACTTAGCCACACAGATAGGTAGCCAGCATTAGTCACCTGGAGTACACAGAAAGCCACAGAAACTTCACAGGAGGGCTATCAGTGTTCCTTGTTCTTCAGAGGTCCCTCAGCAGCATCCCCAAAGAAAACATGGTGAAACAAGTAGTTTTAATTCTCAAGCAACAGCATGGTGCCACTGAAGCGCAGATTTCTCCCAGCCTTGACTCTGCTCTTTCATTTTCTCTGTCTAAGCTAACAGTGTCTGTCACCTTACCCTGCTCTGCCCTTGCTCTACTGATGAGGGACTTGGCCCCAGCATGCAGTTAACTCCCATTGTTCCCTGGAAGCACATGCCTGCGGGGACTTCGTTACTCCGACCCTATCAGTCCTTGCTGGACACTGCATTCCTTTAGGATAAAGCTTTAGAAGGGCTTTTGTGCAAGCCATCAAGGAGGCAAACAGCTCTGACAGTCCCGAGAGCCCAGCATCGATCAGCCTAATCCAGACGTGCTGTGCTGAGGCTGTGACTGCTTTCCTTTTCTTTACTACCTTGTGAGTGCATTTTGCAGCTTCTTTTTCGTTAATTCTTGCAAAAGCTCTCCTTCGTCTCCCAAACAGAATGGCACAGGAGTTTGAGCTAAATCTTTAAATGGAGTATGGAGTTTTTCTGGCATTTATGTATTTTAAACACAGTTTTAAGTCTCTGGGTGGAATGGACGACTATGTTGGGGACAGCGAGTCCGAAGCAGTGACTGGGACTGAATGGGGCAAGGCTTTCCTCCCCAGGAGGACATGGATCCCCATAGCAGCAGACACACGGGAGGTGGGTGCCTTGGCTGTCACCTTTCTGGAGGAGCAGCAGGGAGGACCAGGTGGATGGTCCCACATGCCCCAGAGCCCGTGCCCACAGGGATGGAGTCTGCAGGGCAGAAAGGATTTGTGCCCAGTTAGGGTCCGGTGCACAGTGGGAAGTGGAGCTTAGCTCTCAGTGAGTGTTTCTGGAGCAGGGCACAGAGCTTGGCTCTTCTCAGGTGAACTGCAGCAGCCAAAGCGCTCACCTGTGCAGCTGTACTGGGGATTAGCATTAAATGCACTTGCATTACCTTAAAATTACTTTATCAAATATATATATGGCAGTTTTCATGTTTTCCTCAACTAAGATGAGCCCATTTCAGCATATACCTGCCCATTCACATGCATCTCTGCACACATATATCTGACCACGACTGCTGTTGTATTTGGGTCTGTATAATGATCATTGTCCAGAGTCCGGAAATACTTGTGCACATTCACAGTTATGTGCGGGGAAGAAATCCTGTGCAGTGCAAACTCTGCATAGCCTTTGTAGTGTCTGGAGCAACAGTAAAGAATTTGGGATTGGGGATTCCACCGCATTGTTATTTATTGGTTTTGCATTCCTAAGAGGACAAACCAGGGCCTTGTTGTGCGAGCTTTTGCAATCTAAAAAAGCCTTTGCTTTAATGAATTTACAGACTAAGTGGCATTGTCCTGTTCTTCATTACAAGTTGTTTTTCAGAAAACAAGTCCAGTTTATTAAACACAAATCTCTCCTAAAATAGAATTTTTATCTAGCAAAGTCCCTCTGTGCTTCCATTCTTAATATAAAACAAATTTATTTACTTCTGTAGTTGAAATTGCACATTTTAAAGGAGAACATAAGGTGTCTTTAGTTTTGTTTGATGTTCCTTGTCTAGTTTTGTATGAAAGTTGGGATTATGTGACCGTCTTGTGGCTGTAACACTTACCGGTTCATTTAAATCAGTGCAGTAGTTTCTTATTTATTATCACAGAGTTAGCAATAATACCCAAATTTACAGCGCCTGGAAGGAAAAGCTGCACTGTGAACCCATCTACAATGCTCGACATAGGAGAAATCACACAGAAAGCAACCGCAGATGGCCAGGTTCACAGGCACTCCTGTTTGTCTGTCTGTGTGTGTCCAAGATGATTTTTAGATTGTCTTTCGTGTCATGATGCAAACAAAAAGTAAGCCTTTTTTTGCAAAAGCTTGGAAGTGACTTAGAAGTGTAAGAATCTACTAAGAAGTGTGTTTGAAAATCTCCACCATTCTCAGGGCAACAGTGAGCAATACAAATTTTGCACAAGCAGGTGACTTGTGAAGATGGGCATCTCAGAGAGAAAACATAGAAGGAAACCATGTAGGGATATGGGGCAGGTGGATTCAGGGAGCCCGTGAGTTAGAGACTTTTACAAAGCCACCTTGTTCTTTTCCTGGTTTCAGTGGGCTTTCATTTAACAAAGTAAGTAGCTGGAAAAATTACCCAGAACTATTTGACCTTCAAAAAGGCCTCTAAGACACAATTACCTGATGTTCATTGAACTGGTTCACATGGTTCCCACTCTAAATGATTTTCTAGGTTCACCCATGTGTGAAAAGGGATCTGATTATATGGAGGGCAAATGAGAAAAGAAACTTCAGGAAGGAGAGAAATATGCCAGGGAATTTTACTGGTTATGTTTGCTTCAAGGAAAGAAAAGGGCACATAAATGTAGCCAGCTAAAAGTAGCTTTTTAGCTTTGAACTTCAGAAGAAGGTAACATAGGAGAGGTCTGAGGTATCAACAGCACTTGTCGATATGAGCTGTTTCATGGAATTAGGTAGGAATTGTGCAATACATCATACTTGGCTTTCTTAGCCAGATGACAAATTCTCTTTTTTCCCCAAGTACAAAAAAAATATAACAAAAATCCTGTTTTCCCCCAGTGCCTTTTCTTCCCTTCTGCCCTTGGGTGTCCTGCATACAGGAGATCACTTGGCTGTCCGGCCACCAGTGTTCATACCAGGGTCCAGCCATGCCCTCTCGGCAGACTTTCAGCTCTTTCCACTGCATGCTCCTGACACTGGAACAAAGCAACTGAGTTATCTAGGGCTGCAATCTCTATTAAGCTTTAGGGAAAATACTTTTTAAAGAAAATTAATTCCATGGTTGGCATGAAAGTGCCTCTACCATGCACTCTATTTAGTGGAAGGTATAACCAGGTGCACATAAAAGTATGACTTCAATAGTTTAGTATTGGCAGAGACACAGAGCAGCATTTTACATGCTGCCCCTCTGCTCTGAACTGCCAGCAGAATTGCATGGGTGTGCAGGGAGAGATGGGCCTTCATGCCGTGTGGAAACAGCAACACCTGAAAACTTGAAGACTTCTTGAAACTAGGGAATTAGATTTCCTTCTTTGATGAGAGAGCACAGTGCGCAATAGGAAGTCTATTTGTATGGAAGAAAATTATTTTAAATAATCTTGAAACTTAAAGACATTCATCAACAAAAGCAAGTAGTCAGTACCCCTTTTGTCTGCGTTATCTAACAACAGGTGCAAATTCTCTGAGACAGGGTAGAAAGACAAGAACATCAACATAACTGTATGATTGAGGCAGTTTTTAATTATTTGATCAAGTATCTGTGTGTGGGGAAAAAAAATAATTCAGATTTCACATTTGAAATAGTGGCTTGAAAATTGAAACTCTAAATCCAGACAGGTAGCAATCAGAATTTGTGAGTACTTCAGTCTTTCAGTCTTGTGTTCTAAAATAGCAGTAACCTCCAGTGTCCATGGGGCATCATAGCCTGTTCTGCCTGAGAAGCCCTTTGAAGGCAGGTTTTGCCTGTGTCTCACTGTGATCTGCAGTGCGTAGCTGATTCATGGTTGAAATCTTTCTCTTTGGGGATTTTAACTCAAAAAACTCCAGGCTGGTGGCCCTGCCTGTGATGCCGATACCCAGTGCAGAGATGGGCCAGTGATGCTGTGGCACGCAGCACTCGGTGGAGCTCCTCCAGCCAGCCAGAGCCTGCGTGCTGCACAGCTGCTCACCTCAGCACGGAAGCACGACTGGAGCCAGCCAGATGTGTGGCTGGAGGCCCTTCAGGCAGAGGCTTAATGAGATCCCTGCTTGCTGGTCACTGGGCGAAAGGAGGTTGCATGGAGGCTGAGGCACCGCCTCCAGGAGGCAATTCATGGCTCTGAATGATGCCTCCATGGGAAGCAGGAGTCGGTGGTGGCAGGTGGGCAGAGACATGGTGAATTGTGGAGCGGGCATCTGAGCACAACTATCCTGGAAGGCTGGAACTGTGGCACCTTTCTTGTTGACATGAGATTGTTCCACTTGGTGCTATGTGGGGTCAACATGCCAAGTTTAACTTTGGATCGAAAGCGTTAGACTCGCATTTCCACAGAGTTTTGGGGTTTTGGAAATGTTCTGTTGTTTTTCAGCATAAGCTCATGAACTTGGAATAAAATTGTCCTTTGGGGACAAAACAAAACTGATGAAAAATAAATGCTAATGTAAGGTCTGAAGGCTGAGGGAGACTCAAAGCAGTGCTCTTTCATCCGTTTGTTTTCCATCAAGTTCACGAGCAATCCTGAGTAGGATTTGCCTCAGTTTAGGGAGGCAGAAAAAAAATGGTATGCTATGAATAAAAGAACCCTGAATAAGAAGACTTTTCGAAAAGTCATTTCTTTTCCTAGACAAGACACCTAGATCAAAAGTGAATGTTGATTCAGGAAAGCACTCAAGCACATGGTTACAGGAGTTCCCAGACTCCCTCCGACAGCAGTTCCACTGGAAGGCCAGTTTGGTTTCAGCTCGTAGCAGCATAAATATGGGATGATGTAGAATTCATCAGGCTCATGTCTCGTCCTTTTGGAGGCTGAACAGTGTGCACATATCCATGTTCCTTAGTTTATGCCCATTGTGGCAGTTTGCCAGATCCTTAAATTTATGTGTTCATCTTGGTCTACACCAAGTGCACCAAGCTCTGCCAAGCCTACGGCAGCTCGCTGTGGGCCACAGATGGATGCCTCAACTTACTGGAGAGACTGCGTGGAAGTTTTCTGCCTTCCTGCCGTGCCTGCTGCTTGTTAACAGCTGATCCTGAAAAGGAGCTGACATAAGGGCACCAAGGAGCATGGCTTTACAGAGATGCAGTCCCTGCATTTCTGACTAAAGGGTATGTGCTGAGTAGTTAAACTATGGCAGAGACTGAAATATTTGAGAGGTTTCTACTGGAGCCTGCTTTTAACTGTCTGTAGCCCTGTTAGGAAAGGGGCTGCAGTTAGTGCAGTCTTTTAGCTTGAATTTGCAATTCTTTGGTCTGAGAGGAAGAATGGAAGAAATGTTCTGAGAGCAAATTCCGTGTACGTCTTCTGCCATCTGCTAATAGCATGTGTGAGCAGCTCTGCTGCCAGAAACCGAGGAACAAAGATAACATCGTTGTGGAGAAAATTGCACTGCTCTGAAAATGAAACTCTTATTCCAGATAACTTGATAGCTCAGCACCCACTGGGGCCAAGTCAGGGGCAGGGTTCTGCTCACCTATGCTTGCACAGACCCACGATAACGTTGCTCAAACTAACGTGAGCCCTTACAGGGGCAATGTGGTTCTGCTGAGCCTAAGAGCAAGTAAGTTTTATAATCCATTTAGAATGACCGCCTTGTTGCTATCCCAGAAATGAAATCATTTAGGGCGGGAGGAAGGACAAAAGCTGAAGAGCTTCTCTGCTGAAACCACATGAAGGCAACTGGCAGAAAAAAAACGTGGGGAGTCCAGACGTCAGTGGAACACTGAGGAAACTGTCAGAGTTAACCTTCCCGTGTCTCTTTTTGTGTCAGATCTCATTTGTGTGACACACATGTCAGTGCACCCTTTAACACTGCAGCAATGTCGGCGGGATCCAAGCCACCCAGGTCCCAAAGCATGAGTCCCTGCGGGAACAGTCGGAGCTGTGTGCCTGCGGCCGGCAGCGTGCTGGGCTGCCTCCCTCCTGCGCAGGGGGCACGCGGGGCAAGAGATAACCATGAAAAATGAGATTCACAGGTGCAAATTCTGAACTCTAACAAAGTCTCTCTCCTCACCATGTGTCTGGCACAGCAAAGTAAACGACACAGATAAATCCTGTGCAGTACTGTTCTTCAGACCTCTCTATTGTGCATTAGTTTGCAGTGACTGGGTAGCAGATGAGACTGGTTATCAGGCAGGAAAATTATGAAACACAAATCATGTGAGATATGCAGGTAACACGGCAAAAAAGGTCTAAAAATGATGACAGGATTTTTGTTTGTTTGATACAGCCTGTTGGAAAAGACCCTGGTAAATAGCACTGTCTGTAATTCTGCTTGCAGTCAACTCAGTTTCATCTTCCTCCAGGACTTAGCCTGTGATATTTCAGAAAAATGTTATTAGTAGATCTCAGAAGTGTTTAAATTTTAGTGTCGAGTTGGTACAAGGACGGTCTAGTTGCTCTTGAAGCAGTCCTCTCGAAGGCAGATCAAAGAGGAAAAAGGTCTGTATTTTGCCTTAGCAAACTCAGTGTATATTTACACCATTACTGCCAGAGCAGGAGGAGACATGAAACACAAGGAGGATTTCTGCATGGCTCACACTTTTTTTGTGGCCCCTTTTTCTGCTTGGGAAGCTTCATTTGTTTTTCAGTGGCATCTGTAGCACTCGAAACTGGCACTGAGTTTCCCACTTGATGTTACATTATGGAACAGTTAATATTTTTAGGAAGGAAGGGGAGCTGTTTATAAGCAGCTTTTGCGCCTTTCACATTCATTGTTTCCCTGTTAGAGTAATTGTGTTTTTGACAGTGCTAGATGAAGCAGGCACGGCGGTAGCTGGAGTCGTGGTTGCTGCATGTCTTCACGGTGTGATCTAACACACCGGCACCGGCTCTGTGCTCCCTGGACACCCAGATCTCTGGGCTGGTCAGGCAGCGATGATGTATGTGCAGGGAATGCAGAGTTTCTGCCAAAGATGTGTAAGCACCTGGTTCTTGCATCACTCCTGAAATCCAGGTATAATAAAATCCTAAAATAGTGTTAGAGTTTCTCAGGAAAGTTCTCACACATGTTATTACACGTGTTGGTGAATCGCACATTCCTTCTGGACCTGCAAAAACTTCGCTGGCTGATGTTCTGTCTGTGAGAGATGCAGATTCATCATTCCGAAATGGTGCAGTGTTCTGCTCATCAAAACCAAATGGTTTCATGACAAGAAGGCACTAAGCAAATCCCTCAGATCTGAAGATGTCTTCATTTTTTATTCAAAGCAAGCAATCACGTCCCTGCAGAGGTGAATTCTTGCATCTACTCTCCGTCCTCTTGGTGCGGAGAAGTTGTCTTTTGAAGGACCCCAACCCTTCATTGCACCAAGCCCCTGGCCCGCTGCAAGGGAGGGACGAGCGAGGCCGGTGGCCTGCATGAGGGGCGCGGTGGGAATGAGTGGGGCCTGGCGAGCAGGGGACGGGGAGCAGCTGCCACCACAGACGGATCTGTCTGTAATTCTGTGCACATCTGTCCCCGAATCAGGCCTTTCTGTATCTGTCTACAGACTGATTAATACAGGCACAGGCAAGGGAGGCTAAAGGACATTAACAACTGTTGAACTGCCGGGTAAATCTGCTAGTTTGAAAACTAATATAATGGCAGAGTACACTAGGTGTGCAGCTCTTCAGAAGCAAACATCCATTTACAGCAGGACCATAAAAATCTGTGAGGGGCTCAAGAGCAAGTTGCCTGTGGCTTTTCACCCTTGTATCTCCAGGAGTTATTGCTCAATGAGGGAGTATGTGTTGTTTTGTGTGAACGGAGAGGTAATTGTGAGCAGCTACTGAAATAGCCTTAATTATGTTTAGAGAAGGCTGTTCCCTGAACGCAGCTAGAATCTGTGAATAAACATATTGCCACATGTGACCACCTGATCTATGCATGTGGGCCTAAAAAAAGCCAGTTTGCTAAGTTTAAATACCTCAAAATAAAGCTGAGCAGACACCAGACGCCAGCAGCTGTGCCTGCTCCATACACGCTCCCAAAAGCAGCATTGTACAGGGGCTTTGTAGTGGAGGGGAGTGCAGCTCAGGTCCTTGTGGCATTGCAGGTGACCACATAATGTTTAGCCAGCCCATAATGCACTCCTGAGGGGACTAGTGGGCTTAAAATACAGGCCTTGAAATACCACTCGGACAAAGAAAGATGAAGTGACTAGGCTCCGTGAACGGGGGCACGAAGAAACCCAATGGCTTATTTTGCTTAATCCTTTCACAAATACGCTCGACACCTGCTGAAGCCCAGCAGCAGCCCCTGCCTGTGTGAGCGCCAGCCCGCGCGGCTGGCCCGGAGCTCCCGGGGGTCGGTGGGCACCCGCTCCCCCCCTGCAGCCGAGGGGGCTGCTGGGCGCAGCCGCAGCCCTGCAGCTATCCCCTGGCGAGCAATGCCCAGAGGCTGGAAGGGCTGGTGGGACACCTGGAGATGTGCACTCGCTATCTCGGGACAGGGTCTGTCTCTCTGCACCAAAGGCACCCACCCGGAGGTGGCTCAGGCAGCCTCGGGCCTGTAGAGGAACTGTAGAGGGTTAATTAACATTGGTAGTATACAGCTGTGGGCTTGCTTCTGGGGCGGTGGGTTGGCTGATGTGGGTAATGAACAGCTGTGGCTTGTTCCTACTAAGCAGCTAAATAGCACTGAGGGGCCTGGAAGAGAAGGAGCACTGGTGGAAGAGGAGCCACCGGGTGAAGAGAGAGGAGAC
>JAVJGI010000003.1:29479742-29502467 GCA_035590275.1 Ibycter americanus | reverse complement strand
CGGGCAGTAGATGAACTTTTGGAACCTTGTGTGGGAAAGCCTTGTTGCAGCCTGATAGTTTTGTAGTGCTGCAACAGGGCCCACAGCTGTGCCTGAGCCTTGGGGGGACCCAGAGGACTGTCCCTGCTCCGCTCAGGCCGGCAGCGGCTGCTCCGCAGCGGTGTGTCCCCGGGGCAGGGCTGGGTGCGGAGCCCTCTCCAGCCTGCTGGTGAAGCTCGGTGCTTTGTCCTGCTCCAGACCACCCTCGCCTGTACCAGCAGCCTGAGCCGCCACCTCCCAGCACCTCTTTGCAGCAGTTGGGCGGGGGGCTGGCCAGTGGGCTCGGGCCAGCGGGGCTCAGCCCACAGGACCCACCTTCCAGCTTGCCTGCAGCCCTATGCTGCGAGAGTTTTTGAAAGAGAAAGTGTGTGACAGAGGGGACAAATGTGAAGCTGTTTAACATCTGTGAGGGTTGAAGAGTTCATGGTGACAGCTGAGAGGCCTCCAGGCCCGAGCCCTCCCAGCACCCTCTGCCTTCTCCTCCTCCTGGAGCAAGCGCCCAGCTGCCTCACCCCACCATTAACCACGTGTGACTTTAGCGTGACTTAAAATTAACAGCTATGCGTAAAATGGGTACATAATTATTATATATTATGACATGGAAGTGCAGTAGGTCTAGAAATAAACCCTGCGCCTTTCTGAATTAACCTGGCAGCTCTTTGAACACTAGAAAAGAATTTCTCAATACTCGTTGTAGTTGGTCACGTTTTCTTCCTCTTTGTTCTGTTTTGATCAATAATTGCTTTCGGCACTCCTCATGCACGGCCACAGGAGGAGGCGTGCTCAGAGCCCCAGCCCCCCTCCCCGGGGCACTCAGTCCTGCGGGCAGCGTGGGAGATGCCAAGGAGACGCCACCTCCACCTTGGCTCCTCTAGGCAGGTGACAGTGACACCAGTTGCCTTGCGAGAAGCTGCTGGCATTGACCTGTACAAGACAGGCTCACCTTGTGCGTGGCACCTACCCATTTTGGCACCGGCCACCTCGCCGTCAGCGCAGGCTTATAGGACCCCTTGCTCAGGCCGGCACCAGCTCCTGTTCCTGCTTTCTTCACTGCAGCGCTGGCAGGATGTCTGCATGTCAGAGGTCCTCCTAACCCACCACTGGGCTCCCAGCTTTTCCCCTTCTCCTTCAACAACCTGTTTATCCACATTGCTCCCCTCCAGTATCATCCTGGTGGTGTCTCTGGATTTTGGCTTGTTCTGTGGGGAGCCGTGAGCTCTGGGAGCAGCAGAGGGATGGGGAACATATCTGGCTGGCACCTCAAGAAGCTGGCACAGCACAGTAAGTTTAAAGGTGTTTTCCAAGGAAATCAGGGACAGCCGGTCCCAAGTAAAAGGCTCAGCAGGGGATCACTATTGATGCTTGCACTCCCCAGGCACCAGCTCCAGGCAGAGGAACGGCTGGACGAGGATGCTGCCTGTGGAAGAAGCCTCATGAGCCCTTTTAGCAAATTCCTCTGGTGTCCCAGGGCTTTAACTAGAAGCTGCAGCTGAGGGCGGCTGGAAACCTGTGCAAGATTTCCAGCCGTCCAGCAAGACAGTGCTGCCTGCTTGCCCCGGCACTCAGAGCTGGGGGCCGGTCTCCCCTGGACCCCCTGTGCCACGGCTCCCTGCAGCTCAGAGCAGACACGAGAGGTTCAGCTCCCACCAAAATAAGGATGAGCTGCACTACTGGGAGCAACAGCTGAGCTTGCTCAGCATTTAGGCTATACTGGTCTATTGCCTTGCACACAAGAAGTGCAGAATTCAGTCAACTTTCAGATTTTTTAGCTTTCTTTTAACACTTGTAAAAGAAGCTTAGGAATACCATTTTAAATACACCATAGACAAAACTTTTTGGTAGCAAACTTTTAAAGAGATTTTACAGGATTATTTTAGAGCAATTATGGAATTACAGTTGAGGTAACTTAGCAAAAAAATATAGATGGAAGGGAAAAAACATTATATCCATTCAAATAATGATAAGGTGGGAATGAGAATAAAGGTAAGTTTTGGAGCAATGACTGATATGTACCAGAGTGATGAAGGATTGTCGCAAGTCTCTGGATGATCAGAGTTTGTCAGGGTCTTCAGGCGGGGCAGCCGTTACACCTGGAAAAGCCACAGACTACTGCAGCGGATTGGGACCAGTTTCAGACAGGCACAGAGTTGTGCTGGTCTGCGTTACATGGGTTACACTCGTGGCTCGGAGGCTTTTACAGCCCTGCTACCTCGCTGCTTACGGCTCAAAGGGACGCCAGTATCATCTCCGGCTATAGGGAGAAAAAGTCCTCTTTGCTAGACACGTTGCCTCTGCTAGACAAAACCCAGAAAGATGACTCACGTCTGAGATGTGAGGGTTTTCCTGACACCTTCCAAACAATCTCTGCATTTCATGCCTGAACAGTGATTAGTGGATTTCCAAGATAATTCGTAAACTGAGACAATTCCAAATCAAAATATCTGGTGTTTCCTTTGCCCACCACAGAAGCTTCCAGCAGAGCTTTGTGTGCATTGCACCAGGCAGGAAAACAGTCACTGTGTGACTCTGTCATCGGCTAAAAATCTGTGCCTTTAGAGGTGTAGTGGTTTGACCCTGGCTGGATGCCAGGTATCCACCAAAGCCACTCTGTCACTTCCCTCCTCAACCGGGCAGGGGAGAGAAAATCTAACAAAAGGCTTGTGGGTCGAGATAAGGACAGGGAGATCACTCAGCAGTTACCATCATGGGCAAAACAGACTCGACTTGAGGAAAATTAGTTTACTACCATTCAAGTCAGAAAAACACACACCCCCTTCCTCCCCCCGCACTCTTTTTCCCAGCCTTAACTTAATTCCTGATTTCTCTGCGTCCTTCCCCTGAGTGGCACAGGGGGACAGGGAGTAGGGGTTATGGTCAGTTCATCACGCGTCATTTCTGCCGCTCCTTGCTCCTCACATTCTTCCCCTGCTCCAGTGTGGGGTCCCTCTCACGGGAGACAGTTCTCCATGAACTTCTCCAACATGATTCCTTCTCACAGGCTGCAGCTCTTCACGCACTGCTCCAGCGTGGGTCCCTCCCACAGGGTGCAGTCCTTCAGGAATGGACTGCTGCAGCATGGGGGGGTCACAAGTCCTGGCAGCAAACCTGCTCCAGCGTGAGCTGCCTGCAGGTCACAGCCTCCTTCGGGCATCCACCTGCCCCGGCGTGGGGCCCTCCCCGGGCTGCGGAGGGGATCTGCTCCCCCGTGGGCTCCATGGGCTGGGGGCACAGCCTGCCCCGCCAGGGGCTTCCCACGGGCTGCCAGGGAGCCTCTGCTCCGGCACCTGGAGCCCCTCCTGCCTCCTTCTGCACTGACCTGGGGGGCTGCAGGGCTGTTGCTCTCACACAGTCTCACTGCTCTCTCCTGCTGGTGCAGATGGTTTTTTCTTCTGTTTCTTCTCAATATGCTGTCCCAGAGACACTGCCACCGTGGCTGACAGGCTCGGCCTTGGCCAGCGGCAGGTCCAGCTGGGAGCCGGCTGGCATGGGCTCCATCAGACATGGGGGAAGCTTCTGGCATCTTCTCACAGAAGCCACCCCTGTAGCCCCCTGCTACCAAAACCTTGCCACGCAAACCCATTACAAGAGGACAGCTGGATCTCTAGTTATAACTCTGTGACACTAAAATGAAAAAAACACAGAACACAACTGCACGGTAACATCCAGTGAGGGTGCAGGCGTGATCCTAAGGCAGTCACTGCTTAAATAACGATACTGTTTAGCAGGACATCTTTTCTGATGCTATTGCTGAGACCAGAGACCCACAACGTTAAGAGTCAGCATATGAAAGCAGATCTGTCTCCTGGCTTGTTTACACAGACTCTCACATCCGTGAGCATCAGTGATCACTCAGAGCAGTGGCTCTAAATATCCACAACCAACACCACATCCCTCTTTCAGAGAAGTGTTTTGAAATGCTCGTCAGACTTTTCAGTTATCAGAAGGGGAACAGCAACACAAAATTAGAAAAAAGCAAGCCACAGTGGAAGGAGTAGACTACCTGAATCTTCAGGTGCATGTCAGAGATGTGCTGTGCCCTTAACGGAGTCTCAGCTACATCTCTGCAAGCAGAAGGGCTAAAGACTGTGTTTCGATGGCTGTGTACTTAGAGGTTTAGTCTTGGGCTGGCAACTGTAGCTATCTCAGCAATGGCAAGGCCACACAGTGAAGAGCTGGATCACTCTCATATGCTTCTTCCCTCTTCATGCATACTTTGATCGCAACACAGAGACATTTTTTGCTGCCTGATCTTCACTGAGTCCCTGCTAGAGATCAGTCGTGTTTTTTCTTTCCTGGCTTCTCTATAATTAGAGAGCGTGAAGCCAGTAAATGGGGTACAGAATTGCTGCTGGCCAATTCCCTGTGCTGAAAACGTGCAGGCAGGGGCAGGGCAGTTCACACTGGCTCTTGTGAAGGACGGCATTCAGTTCCTTACTGAATCTATCATGGTGCAGTCAGATGATGATTCACGTGCAGTGGTGGACTGAACTGCACGCCCAAGGCTCGTATGACCACAGGCTGCCTTCCGCTTCACTATCTTGAAGGTTGATGGCCCTAAAGCAAGAACAGACGGGTAAGACACACAGCAACCTCTGAAAAGCCACACTTTATAGTCTGGTGTGTGATGTAACACAGACCATACTGCATCAGACCAAGGCTCCTGTTAGTCCGGTGTCCTCTCTCCCAACCCAGCTGCAAGCAGATACCTACAAAACAGTAAGAAAATGCCAAACATATCTGCTCTTTTTCCCCAGCTAACCTCCCAGCCTTTAATATTCTCAGTTCAAGTGATTTTATGAGCTGGTTGTGGTCTCTTTGGTAACTCCCACTGGCTGTATTCCACATACATGTCCATTTTCCCCTTGAGTCCCTGAGAAGGTTTTGCACGTCTTTGCAAATGCCCTTTGCTAAGTGCTCTGCAGGGCTAGTGCTGCTGCATGAGGAATGACCTCCTCTGATTTGCTTTGAACCTCGCTGTTATGATCCTTTGCTCTTGGCAGGCACCCTTATCCACACTGCCCAATGGCTTCTAGCGCATTGCCTTTCTCTGAATCTTTTCCAGTTCTAATATATCTGTTGGAGATGAGGTGGCCAGAACTGCAAACAGTGCTCAATGTGTGTCTGAAACCTGGATTTGTACCCTGCCATAATTATGTCTTCTGGTTTGGTCTCCAAATAATTGCCAGTGTTAAATCTGTTGGGGTTTTTTGACCACTGCAGAGCACCAAGCTGACATTTTCACACTACCTAGTGCAAGCTCGAGGCCTCACTCCTGCCTGGTAATGGTCAGCTCATTTTTTATAGGTGAAGCTCTAATTTTTTTCTAGTTACATCACTTTACAGTCATATACATTAAATATAATTTGCTGTTGTATTGCCCTGTACTCAATTTTGATAGGGCCTTATGCGTTTCTTTGTAGTCAACCCTTACTACTGCAATATATTGAAATAAGTGCTAGTAATCTTTAATGCACTGGGCTGTAAGCTGCGCTGAGTCAGGGCTGCTAGAATTCCTGTTCAGCATTTTCCCCCCAGGCTTAGCAACATCCAAGTGAGTCAAGGCAGGAAACAAAATGGTTACAGCATCACTCATCTCAGTTTAATTTACTGTCAGATGTAAATCAATGCCTTAATCCCAATGTGATAAAAATCTTTATGATCTCTGCAGTGGATAAAGCTGTTGGGTCAGGCCAAGCAGCCAATTTTAAACCAGTCACTATAATCCCCTTTTTCATGAAAGCAGATGATTTTGTAATCACTGTATACACTAGACTCCACCAGGAAGACATTATTCTATAATGCTAGCTGCAACAATTTACTTTAGACTTTGCTAGAATACATGATGGAGATGTTAGTTTGCTTCATTCTCACATCATGAACTTCCCTGACACATAACACACAAAGCTATGTTTCTTTGCACTGTTAGGTGAACAAAAAAGATCAGAGTAGCATCTTTTTCAAGAATGATGAGCAAGCATCTTTAGTTAGATGAAGACGGGAAGTCTTGTGGTTAGACACCCACTTAGGAGCCACAGGACTCGGCTTGTTTCCAGTGCAGAACAGATTTTTTATATTATCTTTGAGCCCCAGCTTCCCCATTCAGGACTTTTGTGAAGTTCAAGTGATTCATATTTCCTAAATTGATTTCTCTCTTCCTCCCGTAACCATTTTGGCTGACTAGGTTTGTTCTTCTTCTCTTGCAACAATTAGATCTAAATACAAGTCAACCTGCAAGAAATCAGTGGCACAGGATGTGCTAGCTTTTACTGAGAGAATCCTCCCAAGTGCATAAATTTAAAGAATTGAAGTTTAATTGTGGTGTTACGGCACTGTCCACATGCAAGGTCAACTCCACTCTTCTCAGCTGACACAAATCTGTTCTGCTCATAAAAGCCGGGGACATGGCAGACAACTGCTGTGATGCCATCCATTTTCCTCTTGGGTAGGGGTCTGCAAAGCTCCTGGAAAGGAACGACTAACGTGCTTTCCTCCTGGTATGCTACAGCAGCTTTCCGAGGATCAACCCATGCAAACAAAAGAACTCATGAGTCAAATACCATGAGCCTCTGGACCCCTCACTGGTTCCCAGGAAAGTTGATTACTGACATCCATAGTGATGAGAACCTCCTTTGCACATTCCTCCTGGCACATCTACTGAAGGATATGATTCAGACATGGCCTCTTATTGTAGACAGGATGGCATTTCTTAGCTTTCACAATAACCAGACATTAATACATAGATGAGTGTACCAGAGGAGCTCTTTTGTTTTTTTGAATGGCAGTGATAACATTTGGCACATACCTCACATTTCCAACAAAAAGCCCTCCTTGCATTGCCCCAGAACAAGAGTACAGCATGTCCTTCCCCTTCCTCCTGATGTGCCCATTTCCCACCACCCTGTGCAGTGCAGTGCAGTGCAGGCACTTACAGGGACTGTGGGTACTGCAGGGGGGCAGTACTTCTGCAAGAGGCTGTTGGCACTGTATATTCAATCCCTCCACATCAGCACACCTGGGCTGGTGACAGAACAGATGAAAGAATAAGGCCCAAAGTCAGCAGACACAGTGTAACCGCTGAAGATGTCTGTTTTCAGCAGCCGAGTCTGGCTGCCTCTCTTCAGGAACCAAAAATCCTGTGTGGTAGTGGACATCTTAAGTTATCACACAGAAGAATAAAAAACCCCAGACATCAATCACCCACCCAAGTCTTTGGGATGGAGAAATCTCAGAAATCTAGATGAGATGGGCACGGCATGTCTCCTGCCTGGAATACCTGGGAACGCTTGTTGGTAGCATGTCTGATCATGTACTGCTGGTTGGACATGGGGCCAAGGCTACAGCCGTTCACCTGCCAGTTGCGTGATCCCTGTCCCTCCTTCTGGCTGTGGGAGAAGCAGGTGACGCCTGGGTGGGACAACTGCCAGGCATTAGGAAAGACCACTGATGCCTATGGTTCATCTCCCAGGCAAGGCATAGCTTGTGTCCAGGTGTGAAGCGCTGACTGCAGCCAGCGTGTCCACCGCTGCGCCGCAGCTGTTCACAGCAGTATGCTACAGCCCTTCACAGCGGCGTGGGACCACCGGGGGGGACTATGACAGCCAATGAAACAAATACGGTGAACAGCACCAAACTTTCTGGAGGGGAGCGATTTTGGTACAATGTTGGTCACCCACACTTCAGTCATTCTTTGCAGCGAGGCAACATGGGCAGGCAGAGCAGCGTTCGTGCATGGATTGTGCAGGTCCGTTTGGTATGCCACAGCTGAAGCGCATAAAATGAGGAAAGAGACCCGCAACCCAGTCACAGGGCTGAAAAGGCAGGTTCAGACCCTGCCACAGCTTTGACTCATAATATGACAGACTCCATACATTTCAAGTTGCAGAACTTATTTCGTATTTCAGCTTTACGAATGCTAGACAGTGTTCTTGCCACATTTCCGCTACCAGTTTTATTAACTTTCCATCAGAGTAAATTAAACCCCTAATTTTGCTGCTTTTCCTCGCTTGTAAGTGGGTGACAAGGTCAGCTTTAGAGACGCCTTGTAAAGAGGAGGGTGGTAATAGCTGTGAAGTGCCCTGTCTGGTGAAGTCTCAAATGAAAGACAGGATGGCTATGCGAAGCATTATAAAGTCTTTGAAAATTAAGATAATAACAAGGCAGGCCCCTACTTTTGCTAGTGTGTGAGATTCAGAATCGGTACTGCTGAGCAGCATTTCCATGCCAGGAACCTGCACCAGCTGCTATGGCCGCAGATCAGTGCTTCAGTTGATACCAAAGCATGGGTTGTGCTCCAGTTCTTGGACTCCTTCACCTCTGTATCACCAGGATTTCTTCAACACAGTCATTAACAGCTCACACATACCTGCCACGCCTTCCAGCACACGCCTCTGCATTCCTCACCCTGCTCCAGAACATGCCTGCTTCATGGACTTGTGCTCCCGGAGCTCACATTCACTGTCTCTCTTATGCATGTGGGATCAAGTAGCACTACGAAGTGCTGGTAAGTTGTGGTTGTGATTAATTTAGCCCTGTCCTTGCAAGAACAGATGAAGGGCAGACTATCCTGTAATCTAACCAGTACTTTTTTGAAGTATTTTTCAACTTACGTAAAGAAAATAAGTGCTGGAAATACCTAATCTGTAGTGACAATCTCTGGACCTTACTACACACATAACACCAGCTAATGTCCATCACTTGATGCATTTTTGTCTGTTTTCTGACCTGTGACTGGAACTTGCAAGCTTTCTCCCTGCTTTTTCTCAGCTTATAAAGCTTTCCCTACCATCCCTTAACGTTTACCAAGTCTCCAGTTCCCAAGTGCTGTGGGTATTTCCAGCTCTCAGAGTTTCTGTGACGGAGACAGCTCTGTCTTCCAGGGGATGCAGTACCTGGTAGCTCCGATGGAACAAGCTGGGGGTCACAGCACCTGACTCTGGAGGATACCTTGGCTCTGGACCTTGGCACAGGCCAGCCAAAAAATGATCCCACCTTCCCCTCTACTTGCTATTCTTACACCGCGCAGCAAATCAGAACCTCGGATCGGCACAACTCCTATTGTTGCCAGATTTGCAGTCTAGGAAAAAAAATATCAGGCTCCTCATTTCCATACAGCGAGTGGGAACCAGCAGTGGTTGGCAACTTTCTATCCTTGGCCAAGGGCAAAGGAAATAGTTAATCTCACTCCTTTGAAACAAATCTCTCTGCTTGTTACCTGGGCAAGGGAGAAGGATCAGAGTCCTTGAATAATATTAAAACACTCAGCCTAGGCTGATTTCATTTCCCAGTTTTCTGCTCTAGTCTCAAATTTTATGCCTTGATTTTTAGTTTAATCCTTTATTTTTAAGGTGTACCTGGCATCAACAGCTTCTCAAAACTATTCATTCTGTCCATTAGACTTAACTAGCTGTTTACCTAACATGTTACCTGATTATAATTAAAATGATATTCTGTTCTGGAAAAAAAATATCTTAAGAAGTGATATCTCAAGAAGAATGTGTTAGATTTGTACGGTAAAGAAGGTCTCCCTGGGCTCTGGGTGGGAAAGATGTCTCACTGATTAGCCTTGGTTTTTTCCAGTCACCTTTCTGCACATGCAGGTCCTGCTGACCATTACATGTGAGGGTCATGACAGGTTAAGGTATATATTTTGAGAACTTGTTTATGGTAAATAAGACATTGCTGACAGATTCACTTAAAGCCCTTTGCAAAAGAGCTTCATTTAGGAGGGATACCCAGGAAGAGGGATGGAGACACACACAGGAGTCGGAGGCTGTTGGGGCAGAGAAGCCTCTGTTGTTGTCTGCGTGAAGGTTTGCAGTCCTGCTGCAGGGCAGGTGCTGTGCACGCCTTCCCGAGCAAGGAATGACCTGGTGGTGGGAAAGGGCTTTTCTCTGGGACTGATCCCAGCCCACGCCTGCTTTGAGGCTGTGGATTTCTTGTGTTGGTTCACTGCAATACTGTTTTGATGTAGGATACTACTGACACACCTTGAGATGCGATATCACTTGTCTGATTACAGCAGAAACTCTTCTGACCACACACCAGTGCAAGGCTTGCCTGCTTTCTCAGTTTTATTTTCGGCTCTGAGTTTTGCAGCCTTAAATCTATGCTATGTTGGCATACACAGAGCTGCACTTTAAAAGTGGCCAGTCTGTTTTCACTGAAAAAAAAAAATCCCTCCTTCTGGTATTTTTGCTAGCATTGGTCCCCAGAACACAATCCACAACACAGGGAACATGTTCCCCACTGATGTGCCAGACAAAAGTTCATGGCTTTGTCTTACTCAAAATGAAGCCTTGATTATTCATGCAGTTCCCAATGAGTCACTCCACACCCTTAAATTATTTCTGACAGATGTAAAATGCCTTCTGCTGAATTCCTACTCCAAAGAGCCTTTTGCATGACTGGCTTATCAGTGAATGCGAGCAGACTCATGGTTTACAGTGCTTCTTCATCACCATGGCATGTGTAATACTAAACATGACGACTAGAGAAACCAGACCCACCTATTTTTTTGCCATAGCCTCACAGCTTCCAAAATCTCCCAACAGCCCCACAAGAAGCATTCATGCAGGGCAGGTAATACAGGAGACCCTATATTACCCCATGGATCTCAACACAGCTATGCAGATGAAAGAAAATTGATTGGTTGAGGGTATATGAATTCACTCGCAGGGATGATACAGAGACCGAAGTACTAACCTGAAGGCCTGTTTCGGTCACTTTTGGAGACCAGACCTGTTCAGCTGTGAGCTAAAGCTCAGCTCTGCTACCTCAGCCTGCAGTGCTGACCTTACCTCCTTTAAGCTGGAAGTGCACTCTCTGCTGTGTTTACACACACACATAGTTAGTACACATCACTTGATACACAGTCAGGAGACATGTAAACTTTCCTCCGCTGCCTGCAGAAGACGGGTGTAGGCTGTTTCCCAAAGGCTCTATGGCTTCTTCCTGAAACGAAGGGTCCCCACACCTAAGGATTTTCACAGATTTGCTTTCTCCCACAAAGAAAAGCTCTTTTAGGTGCTCCAACATCGAGAGGACCTTCTCCAAACAAGAACCTCCTCCAAAGCAAGAAGGCAGTTGCAGGAGGGATGCCTTGAGGGGTACCAACAGCTTGGAGCTTCCTCTGTGACCCGATGCTGCTTGCAGGTGCAGCAGGAACATACCCACGGTCATTCAACTGCTAACTCTGAGATAATGCTAACACCGCAAGGTTTAGTGTGGTCAGCTGTAGTTGTTGTCCTGCACATGACACTGCGTGTGTCTCACAAGAAATAGTGTGGTTTCTTACAAGAGGGAGCTCTGCTGAGCAGCTGAGCACACACTGTCAGGAAAGACCATGTAGAAATCCCTGTTGTCTTACCTGCAGTTACTGGAAGGGACTGATGTGCTTTCACTGATGGCTGCAGGCATTTCAGTGACATTCCCTAGCAGACGACCAGGTCTGGCACTATATGAGGCTGAAGACATTGTCTCTGCAATATGAGAGTCTAGGCTGGGATTCCACATTTTTCTTCTGTGGAAATCTCTGTCACTGTAAAACCAAATAACAGCACCCAAAACCATATTAAGCGGTCATTTTAGCAATTCCAAAATCTATTATTCATCTGGCTAAGTAAAACAAAACCCAAACAGCAAATGCATTATTAGACCTTACAACTGTGAATTTTGTACTTCCAATGGTGACACTCCCCGCTTCTTTTTATTCACAGATGGTCATGATGATACCTTTTTGTTCAATAATTAATCATTTTTGTGTCAAGTTTGACTTGTTTCAGGGAGTTAAATTGAGTGTCTCGTTCAAGGAAATCTGTAATTGAGATACAAATCTGTGCATCTGGGCATCTGTGAAAGACTTCAAGATTTGTGCAGATGACTAAGGATATGGTTTGAAGCATGTATTCTACTACCTAAAAGGCATCTACACAGGATGTTAGTAGAGGCTGATAAGTCATGTCTCTGTCTTGTCAGTAGACCCACTGGGTTCTGACAGCTGAATAGAGGCTATTAATTAAAACTGCCAGGTTATGTCAGACTTTTGTCCTACTCCCTAGATAATTCAGTCTTACCATTTCAAGCAGCGTCAGTGGGAACATGACCAATCTGTTTAATTTACCCCCTAAATCCATGCCTCTCTCTAAGAAAGAGGACTTATTCCCACAGTAATAACCCTTTGCGTTTTGGGGGGATCAGTGTAACTCAGTGCTGCGTTAAGGGGTGCGCGGGTTTGCGCCGACTCCTTTGGAGAGCGGCCCCAGGCAGCGAGCCTGGGAGCAGCTGCGCAAAGGTCCTGGTATTAACTCCCCACCCTCATGAAGGTTACAGAGGATAACGCCACAAGTTTTGCAGAAATAAAGAGCCTTTTTCTTGCTTTTCTAAGGAGGATCTATGCTAGAATAAGCAAACAAAAATTGGACCTGATTTCACATCCCTCTGCTCCCATAGCTATCCTCACTGGAGTCAGTAACTCTGCTCCTGTGGACATACGACATGGTGTAATGACTCTTAGCTATTCATTCTTAAAGGAGAAGTGTTATTTTTGTATGTAACTGTGAACTACTTTTTAATTTTGCTATATATACAAATTGACTCTTTGTAGCACATCTGTGAGTCCTTTGAAATGCATGTGATGCAGAGCAAATGATCAGACCTTAGAGGCATATTTAGAAAATGCCAGGTTTTTTTATTTTACATGTTTGTAATTGTCTCTGGCCATATTATCATTGATCATTTTCCACAGTAGCTTTCACAGTAATGTTGGTTTGTCTGGATATTCAACATTGCTAAAAAGCACTTAAAAGGTCAAATGCAAGAGCGGTTGTTTGTCTTCTCTCACTATTGCAGCCTAATACAGATTTGAACCATGAGCCATCTTGTTACAGCTTCTGAAATCAAAGTAAAGTTAGATAATTTATAGCATAGTGCAAACATATGCTGTAAGGATTCAGAAGTATCTTTCATGAATCCATAGTGCACAAATGGGTGGACCTTACAATGTTTTCTCATTGTTTCAAAGGCAATGGAAAATAAAATTGTTTGGGTTGAGAGATTGATTTGGGATGAGATAATAACCTGTAGTTGTAATGGACAGGTCTTTTATTATGCTGCTTACTTTCTAAATTATCCTCATCAGAGCTTTTCCTTAATTATCTCTGCTCTTCTCTGCTCCCCAGACTTCTCTAGTCAGCAGGGACTGAACTGGGTTCATAACTAGATTCTTACAGAAATACAAAAGCTCTATTGCTGGAGCAGAAACATCTTTTCCTTCCCTGTAGCTACACCATAGTAATTTTCTAAATTTTATTTTTCTGCAAGAGATTATTTTATTTATTGTAGCTGAAGTAATACTAATAAATAATTTCTATTTAAGCACAATGTGTACATATTGTAATTCTGTTTATTTGCTTGTAGAGTTTTTTACCCAGCCTCACTGGAGGAAGGAAACTGATTTAAAGAAAATTCAGAATAAGAGATTGTTTCAACTGCAAATGAGTGTTCGGAGGGCACACCGTCATCAAGCTGTAACAACCCATGCTGAGACAGACTGTTCCACCCAAGCCGAGCCCCAGCTGGGAGCACACAGCCCTTCTGCGAGATCAGCTCAGACAAGTGGCGCTTCACCACTGTTCACTCGTGCGGAAGGTAGTGCAACAAAACTGACTCTCCCGTGTGCCTCCCCTGCTTTGTCCGGTCCTGGAACATCTCTGTGCACCAGTAGCAGGGACTTCTCTCTGGCACGTTCTGGGTGGAAGCTCTCTCTGCACATCAGAATTAATATAATCAATTATATTAATTAATAGGATTACTCAGGGATTGTAACCTTCTCATATAGTATAAGTGATCACCATCAAGGAGACTATGCCGAAATGCCCCTCTGCTAAATGCTGTTGAAGGTATCCTTTGAGCACACTAGGAACCTCAGCACCCTTCCCTCGCCTACATATGCTGTAGGCAACTAGAGTTAGACAAGCTAAAGTCACATAAATCCTACCTTTCACATCCAGTTTATGCTGCCTGAGCACCCAGTTTTACAGGAGAAAACAGGGATATATAGTTAGAGGTTGATACCAACTTCTCACTGTTCTAGATTGCGATAGCAGTTATTTTGTGTGGATGGCTCGTGCCTCCCATGCATTGCTCAGAGGTGGATCCTCTTCAGAAACCTACTCCCTGCCCAAACAGAACAAAGGGCTGTATCATCTTCGTCAGGAGTAACCCCTGTTCAACTGGGGTGCCGCAGATTTGCCTCTGGGGCCAACCTGAGCTGCAGTAGAGCATGGAGAAAGCTGGTTTCAGGTAAGACAGCATGTTCCGTTTGCACACTCGTGAGGTTGCTGCCTGCAGACCTCCACGTGGAAGTCACACCAGGAGCCAGTGCGTTCCAAAGGGCATTCACACGGCACATTCCACGGGGGCTCACATGGCTGCACAGAGGCAGCTAGGGAGGCAGGTAGCTGGTGTCTTGGACGTTCCAGAGGATCTTCCCACAGCTCACCTGCATTCAGGTGGCAGTCTCTAGAGACTCCATTGCCCATCACACTTTTTCCTCTGAGGTGTCCTCTGCAGTAACTAATGCAGCAGCCAAGTTTTCTCTTCTTGGTCCCTTCTCATGGGCCTGCCCAGGGAATGAGGGACTCTGAGCCACCTTTGGGCCACCTCATGTGAGGGTCAGCCTACTCAAGGAGCTTGCTTTTACTTTTGATGCAATGGTGGCGTCTTGTAAGACCACTTGCACTTAATTTCTGCACTGCATGATGCAGTGTAAGGGCTAAGTGTAATGTTGAAGTACAAAGTGGCATGAATAAAAGCATCTGCCAACGTCTGCATATATATGAGGTCAGTGGGTTTACATTCCTTCAGGTCAGAAAACAGAACAAGCGTGATCTCATCTCCATGCCAGTTTCTCCACATTACAAAGTCACCGCAAGATGTGACGACACATTGTTCGTGCTCTGGGAGGATGGAACTGAGGGCTTGTCTGCACCGCTTGGAAGAACAAACTGGAAAGAACAAACATGCAGAAGCAATCTCCAGGTAAGAATGCAGCAGAGAACAAGCACACTGGTCCTCCCACAGCATGAAACAGCTGAGCTCACAGTGTATACCTCCAAAAAATCTTAAATGCCTGGTCTTTACTATATTTTTACCATAGTCATTCATGGTCCTTAGTAAAACCATACCATATTTATGAGGGACTGCAAGATCTTAGTGGCCACATTTGCTTGGTGTTTGCCCATGCGGTGGGCAAAAGAGATCTACCACTTTAAAGTGATGTATATAATCTAGTGTCCAGCCCTAATGATCAGCAAGAGAGAGGAAGGCAGAATAGTGGGAGGCAGCTATGCAAAACCTCCACAGAGGAATCCTACCTTCCCACTCCTCATTTGTTATTCTATGTGGTAATGTGTTAATTCTTTAACTAAACTCTTTTGATTATTTTTATACCCCTTACTGATGTCACTCTGAATATTACTGTTATCCTTATAAATACACAGTCCCCCTTTCTGAAGAAATTTTAGCCATCCAGCTAACATGCCCTATGACTTTGAAATCAGTACAGTAAATTCATCAACAGAATTCAAAATAAAATTAAGCTTTGGATAAAAGCTGTACTACATACCCCTAAAGTTTCTAGATTTGGTCTGGTCCAAGGTAATAGCTAAGTACACGTCCCCAAAATGAGTATCATTCTGATATGTTTCCTATGTTTCTTAGACAGAACTAGACAATTTTAGAGGCATACACATGTGTGCAAAACAAAGTTATGGTTATAAAGGCATGTTCTGGGTTAAGGAAACGTTGTTTCATATAGAGGTTTACATTAAGGATGGGAATTGCTCAGAATTGGTATGGGTAAAGCATTTTAAATTTTGTAAATTTTTTTAACTTTAAATTTTAAATAAGGCCTTTAAATTTTATTCACTTTGGCAATATCCAACAGATCAGACTCCATCTTGCACACCTTTGCTCTCTGTAAGTGAGCTTGCTGCCATATAATCTGTCTAGAGTGGAAGCAGCCCTGCACCTAGCTCTGAGTCTGGCCAGGGTGTATCCAGCTCTGATGGGCAGCAAACTGGCAAGCTGGTGTTGGCACAGAGCTTGTCCCTGGCAGTGCACGCTGCTGTGTGCGCCTGTATGGACAGCCACACTGTAACAGATGATGGAGAAATTTTTCTGCTTGCAAGCACCCTGTAAGGCCACCATCCACACTGGTCTGTCGGGGGCAAGGGTAGGCAACAGACGGGAGGGGCTGTAACACTGGCACTGTCAGGACCGAGTTGTCCTGTTTACTGGAATAAAAAGCCACAGGGCCGATGTCTTAAAGGCCTGGATGGTCTTATCCTAGGAACAGGAATGCATCCATTCTCCTCCACTTTAATACAAAAACATTGATCTCTCCTTAAGCATACCATGCACAGAAGTTGAAGTTAATGTTAGTGAACGGTGAACATACCTCTGACACCCATTTGGATCCTGTTTCATTGGAAAAGGATTGTCTTCACAGAGACTACCACTGATTATATGTTCAGGACCTATTATTCATGCTCAGATTTAAAGTTTCCTACTTCTTTTTTTTTCAAATGCTATGAAACTTCAATATATTTGCTACCTTTGGGCCCAGCCCTGCAAATCTTGCTCCTATGAATAAGCCTTATTCATGAACATTCTCGTGTGATGAGAAAAAGCTTTTGTGGAATCATTTTTTGCAAGTACTAGTGAAAAGCTAAGCTAGATAGTACCTAGATAAGTGATGAATACATGATAATCAGTTTTTTGTATTTATGGCCAGACCCTAACACCCACAAAATTACCGTACATATTGAGTAACAAAAACATGAAGTCAATTCTGAAGACCTACTTCAATGATGCTGTTATTCTTTTCAATCTATAAAACTTTGGTAGGGCTCTGGGAATTAGCAACATAAAAATAATGATGATGGTGATGAATTTAAAATGCTTTCCAAACAAGACATTGAGGAAGTCTTTAGAGATGTCTTGTGGTGAACTTGATAAATCTTTTCACAGTTTTTAATTCTGAGTATTAGTTATTTCATCATCTACATTGCTTACTTAGTGACTGCTACAGGCTATTGAATAAACTGTCATGGCAATATACAGCTTTTGCCATAGGCCAGGATCATGAAACTACATGTGGATCATTTGTCATCCTGAATCTGCGTATGCTCTTGTTATTTTATAACTGCAGATCTCAAGATGATTACTGCTGGATATTCATCAACTTTATTTCGAAAATGGAGTAACTGTGATGTCATGAGATGAAGAAATTCACTTGATATCATTGAATGAGTTAGCATCCATACAAGGATTAGAACACATTTCCTTAGCCTGTGTGCCATTTGTAACACACTGCACAAGGATGCCAAATCCACTTCTTATTGCCATTCACCATGTTTCAACAGACTAGGGCATCGAAGGACTAGGTGTTAAATCTTCGCTTTTCACGTTTTTAGTTTTTGTTTGGATTTTTTTCTCTCCCCCTCAGAAACTCTGTTACGACTAAAATGAGGACTTCAGCAGGTGAAGAAAAAAGCCCATGATGTGCAGTTTCACCATATAGTTCCTCTCACAGGTCTACCTCTCCATTCCCTCACTCCGTCCTCCTGAAGAACCATGAGTCCAACCAAGCATTAAGGCCTGCGGTGACACTGCTATGACAGGTTTTTGCAGTTCTTGACCCTCACAGGAGCACAGCAGACACCCAACACACCTGCGATACGAGGCACTTCTCTGGCTCACAGACCTACGAGGAGCCACAGACTCCAGTTTGTTCTGTGTGACTTTACCATCGCTACTGTTGCTCTTGCCACCACCACAGCCACCAGAGACGGAGCAAGGCCTGGCATTATTATTTGTATATCTGATTTGTATCTAGGGACATTGGAAATGGAAAAAAACTGGCTGACTGCAGTGGCACAAAGTAAGGCCCTTGGCTGAGATTTGCTGAGAAAAGGCTATCCCTGTCTGCTGACAACAGTGAGAATGTAGCGCGAACCTCCCCGGACAGAGCAAGATTTCTGTTCTAGGGGCACAGCGCCTTGCTGCCAGCGCACGCTGGGAGCTCACGTCCAGCCTGCTGCCCACAGGACCGCAGGGCCTTCCAGCATCGCTTCTTGCCAGGCAGTCAGTCCCCAGCCTGTGCCATTGACGGGCTTCTTCCCTTCCAGGTACAGGATTTTGCATTTGTCCTTGTTGAATTTCATAACAGCCACTGCTCCAGCCTCAATATTTCTGAGTGGCAGCTCTGTGCATTTTTTCCAGTGGTAATGGTTCAGATTGTGGCTTATTGCAATGGGAACCCTTAAGCACAAAGACGATGCCTTGTTTCAAGGGTGGCTTTGCTTGCGTAAGGACTGTTGTTCTTTATCATGGCTTTTTAGGAGCTGAAATTCAGATTCTTCAAAAGATACAGATTCAAGACAAGGATCATATTTATGCAGAGGTGATTTCACATACAGAAGTGTGGGTTCTCATAGTCCTTTAAAGCTTCAGGAAGCCACTGAGGAGAATAAAATAAGAATATACACAGCCACAATATTTTTATGAGATTTCCTTTCTTGGGCCTTTTTTGGGGTGGGTAATCAAATCTTTGGTGGGCAGTTGGCATATGGTTAAAAAAGCTGTGGTGAAAAATGTAAATGTAGGAAATTGCAGCAACCAACATGCAAATCCAATAATTTTCATGGATATCCACTGCATACTTGTCAGGTCATTTGTGTTACCAGAAGTCAATTTTTACAGAGTCAGATTGTACACAATTTTTGTATTACTTCCACTTGATAGTGCGGTTCTTCCAGACAGATACCAGCACAAGTAAGGTTTGTCTTGCATTATGTTTAGTGAATCTGGAAGCAAAGCTGACATCAAATATCTTTGTCTCTATTGTTTTCTTCTAAGCACCTATGCAATGCACTATTGTAAATTTTAAAAAAACTTGAATTTGTTACTCATTAAATTTATGAAGAAAGTGATTGCTGAATTACTCTTTTCTTTTTGTTTTATAACCTGTGAAAATAAGTTCATAAAACTCTTAACACATCTTTTAATTTCCATGCCTTCCAAGGTAATTCTCATGATTTTTCTTTGCAACACAGCATGGAAGAGACTGTGGACAAGTGCTTTCAAGTTTACTCATTATCAGAGCTGTGATGTGAGCTTGTAATTCAGGTTCTGTGTCTAGGAAAAACTGTAGAATGCTCATCTCTTCCCCCTGCACCCACCCAGATGTGGTATCAGATTCTGATCACTTCAATCATTAAAACTTTTTGTTATTATTTGTATTAGCATACTGTCTAGATAGATTTCTTACAGACCTGAACGTTACTATGCTGTATGTTACCCAGCTTTTTCTGCTACGTATTTGTGGATGCCTGAAACGGCTTAATTTACCATGTGTTATTCCCTTTAAACATAAGTTCAAAATAAAGGAAGAAGGATTGTCCTGCACTCATGATCCTACCATCAGCACTCTGTCATAAAGCTTTTTCTTTTACAGTTGAGTGGTTTAGTGCCAGTAACTACTGACGAGAGGAATTCATCCAGGCTAGAATGAGAGCCAGCGGGGACTGTGAGGGTGTGGTTTTCCATTTTAGTATTTCAGCAGGACGAGGCTGAAAGGTATTAAGTCTAATGATTTACAAAGCAAAAACAGGGTTACAGGGTTCCTGTCTGCTTGCAACTGAGTATGAGTCATGGAAGGAAGTAATAGCCGTTACACGTTCTACAGGGTAGTCACACAAACTTGTCACTTGGCGTTTCTTTGCACATAACGCAAGTCCTTGTCAGGTTCCTGTTACTGACTTTATTTCACGTCCCGTGGCTTGTCTTTTTGAATACTGGCCAAGGCAAAATCATAGAATCATAGAATGGTTTGGGTTGAAAGGGGCCTTAAAGATCATCTAGTTCTAACCCAGATCTAACTACTGCTTTCAGTTATGCTGACATGACCCAAATGCACATTCTTATGTAGAACCTCTAGCAATCTGCTAGGAAGACCGAAGACATGGGCTTGTAGTTCTCAAAGCGCTGTGCTCGAGAATCATGACCGAGCACTAGACCGCCAGCTCCGGGAAGCCACTGCAGCTCTGTGAAAGTCAGCAGCACTGACTGTCCACGTAGACTTTTACACTATGAACTTAGCAAATTTCCTCCTGCTGCCACACATGCAAAGGGTGGAACAGGAATGTGAAAGCAAGTGCAATAGGGAAAGATACAAGTGGACAATGTGGGAGAGAACTGAAAGCATCTCCCTTCCCCTTGCACAACTTTATCTCCAGCTTTCCAAGTTTCTGCTCTGCATCACCTCTGTTACAAGCAGAGCCTTATTTCCCTTGTTGTCTGAGAACACACAAAGAAGTATAGACTCAAAAATCCTTTAGTAATTTAACACTCAAAATCACTTTTCCCCCTGTATGCTACATGGTGTCAATGCCTCTGCAAAAATACAGCTGCAGAAAGAACAGACTAGTGCAACATGTGTTATACAATGCACATACATGGTCAAGACAGTTTACACAATGCACTGCTTAGTGTTCACAGGAGTAGGCAGGAGATCAACAAATCCTAGATTTTAATTTTACTTTGAGCACTAACTTGGTCTGCAGCTTTGAGTGAATCATTTGCAATTCAAGTTTCAGTTTTATTAACTGAAAAAATTGGGAGATATTATTTATAAGCCTTGTAGAACTTCCAGGAAATTCCCCTGAAATCCACCTGTTTAATTACATTTCAACAGAAGCTGAAATGTCTCTGCATACCGAAGCAGCACTACAGAAACAGACTGTACCTGATACAGAAGATACGGCATATTTCTTTGAACAGTTGGGTGTATGATGATGGTGCTGGTGGCCTGGTTCTGTGAAGTACACTGGAAGAAAAGTGGGTATTTCCTTAGGTATTGAGCTACTGACTAAGAAATTTGAATATGTCAGCATTCTTGAACAGAGTAATTTCAAATACATTATTATGTGTATACTGTCATGGTAATCAGAACAGCACGCCTGCATGCACATTTTAACTTCAAAAAAGATGTGAACCCCCTTTCTGCTACTTGCATGTACATTAGTATTGCTTAACCTTCACATTCTTACAGAGCTCACCAGGAACTTTCTCACATGCTAAATCTATCATACTATATATTTACTTACCATTAGAAAAGTCTTTTACCACAAGAGTAAATACTGATATATTCACACAGGTTATCTGTGATATTGGTCTACATAGAATAAAAATACAGTTTCACTTCACTGTTTTTCTGTATTTCAGCATCATACTCCCACTTCATCTTTGTCTCCTCCTGTTCATTCTGACCTCTGTGTACTCATAAAGACCTTGATGATAAGACAGTATTCCAACTGGAGCAGACTATGACTGGACAGAGTAATCCCTAGTATCACCCTGGGAAAAAAACTCTGATTCACTGAAGCACAATACAGCCAACCAGACCAAGAATTACGCCCTGTGTGTCCTTCACTGAAGGGAACTGCTTGCCATAGTCACCCTCAGCCAGGGTAGAAGAGAGCAGGAGCATGCCTGTCGTCTCCATGTCATTGCCAGCAATGAGACCCCCCATGCTGAAACAGCACAAGGGCCACCCACACTCTGACAGTAACACTTTCTCATAACCTACATCCCTTCCTTCAGAAAATTTCCGTTTATTGTTCACGTCTTGTGCTCAGCTTGTTTTGCATTGGTTTACACATACCAGCATTCAATGAGCATATCTAAATAGTAAGGACTATCGGATGAGGGCCATGCAACTTGCAGGCAAACTTTCCCATCGAGGTGTTTGAGATCTGGGGGACCACTGCAGACCTTCAGAATTTTGTTTGATCCACTGTATAGCATTGTGCAACCTGCAATTCTGTAACAGAGAACAATATTGATCTCACTTATCATCTCTGCCCTTTGTTACTGGCACCAGATGAGAAGAAAAAAAAATCAGCTCCAAGATAATTAGGTGGAGAAATGTCCTAAAACTTAAAAAAACCAGGGGGTCTTTGATCTGGACAGTGCCCGATTCATAGAAAGTTATGTAATCAGAATTCTGAGTGCCCCACTGAGGGGGAAAAAGTAAGAAACGGAATGGCTTTTATACAGTTGTCATAATGCAAACTAAAGGTGTTAATGCTGAAAGACTAGGAAAATCAGAAAAAAACTTTTCTCTTTTCCTTCAACTGATCTTCTCTTTGTATCACTATATCATCTAAAAATTGTGTGTGACAATGCTGAAAAAAAGATAAAACCTCCTATACTGGAGAGACCACAATAACACTGCTTATAAGCTGAATTAGTCATAACGTGCATTACTATGTGCTGTTGAAGTGAGTTTTCCGTAGAACATGAGTATCAGCCAGTACAAACAAATACTATTGTCCAAGGAGGGAAATCTACATCGCTCATGGTATTTTGTAATCAAACCTTGCCTACTGCTTAAGTAGAGCAGATGATTTATTTTTTTCCATTTTCAAACATCATGTAAAAACTGAAAAACAAAACAAATGAAAAATACAGGTCAAATTTGTGCTGACCTAGAATAGGGTTATTCAAGTGGTAGAGTAACTCCAAAAGCATTTTAGAGTCATTCTTATGGGAACCACGGGTTTGTGAGTTGAAATTGTTACTGCCTCTAAAGAGGAAGGAAGAAAAGGTGGAAAAAAAAAAGGG
>JAVJGI010000003.1:29468573-29479732 GCA_035590275.1 Ibycter americanus | reverse complement strand
CCCCCCCCCCCCCCCCCCCCCCCCCCCCCCCCCCCCCCCCCCCCCCCCCCCCCCCCCCCCAACAGACAAGTGTAAGATGTACTAATTCAGAGAGGAATAGTCCATATATTTTCACAGGGCAAATCTCCTTGGAGATATTGGATTATATGTTGCATAATAATTGCCAAGTATCTCATTTTATTAGGGTGGCCCATTCTCAAATGAATGCATATTATATTTACAGGTTTGTGACCAGAATGTGGAAGTAAAAGAAAATCTTGCAGTTTACTTCAGTTAGAGAGGGATTTACCTCTATATTTTTTACTAGTTTTCCAAACCATGTTTGGTTTTAATATAAACGCATCGGACACTTTTTTTAGTATTTGGAAGAGTATTAAAAGAACCAGTCATAACAATTTAATGCCTGCAACTTCAGGCAGCATTCAGAATGATATTGAATCTCTGTGTCATCTCCTGCCAAAACCAAACCATAGCACAATGCCATAGTGTGGGAAAGGCAGTACAAATCCATTATCCTCACTGCAGTTCCAGCAACTGTTATTACATATGTTATGTTTGAAAGCTCTGGTTGTGTATTCATCTCAATTTCAGATCCAATTAAAAACTTCTTGAGAATTCCACAGGCTTTGTCACTAGTTCAGGTTTAAGTTAAATCATCAGCAGTGCCTGCACTTAACTAGCATTTTAATCAAAGCAAAAAACATGAAACTACGCACCATAGAGTGCAACGCGTTTAGAAACAGCTTCTTTATGTTAACAGACATTGCTAAAACTTGCTAAATGCTTGCTGACACCTATTTCCAAACTGGATTTTGATGGGAGTTCTGCTTGGACAAGGATTTCAAGCTTGATTCCTGCATTTCATGTATGCCTGCTAGTATTAATTTGTCACCCAACTCTGTACATTTTTAGTAGAGAGCCATACAACTTCAAGACTTCATTCCACATAGTTGCACTGTTCAGTAAATTTATCCACAAATAAGGAAGTCATAGTGTTGCTTCTAATTCCGTCACTAACTAAACAACCATATAAGAACTGCACTTTTTGATATCACAGAACTACCTTTTTTTTGTAGTATCAATAAATGTATTTGGTTTTCCTAAGCAAAATTTGTGTGGGTTTTATGGCTTTTTATGTCACGCTATAGCAAAACAGCAGCTTCATCTTTTGAAAAGGAAGGACAGCAACTAATTTTCTTACACATCAATACAGAATGGTTAATAATAAAATGGCCTAGCCCTTAACTTTGTTTATTACAGCAAGGCAACCACTGAGGAAAAATATACTCAGTGATGAAGATTTGGCAAGCCAGAAATCATATTTTGTTTTCTGTGTTCTCAGCACATTACTATTTACTTTTTGCGACCATTAACATAAGGTAAATGCTATTGATATAAATAGGATGTAGAATTAACAGCTGTACCTGAGACTCACTGCATGATTAAATAAAGCCTTGTTAAGCAGAAGGGGAAACAGTAGTTGCTTGTTAGAGTAAATGAAAAGAAAATGGCTGCCTTTTTGTAATAGAACAGCATGGTCCGACACTAACAAGCTCTGAAGGTGAGTCCATCGTTTTTGTATTAGGATTTCTCTCATCAGCGGGGAACAAATATTTATTTCTGACAAATATTGTCTCCATTCTCTTGTATAGTGTACTTGTTGATGATCACTAAAGCCAGTGTAAAATGGACTCACGTCTTGTTGACACTAGCTACGGAAGAAAGCCAGTTACCAGTTTTCCAACTAGCACTTTATATAGAAATCTGTTTTAGAACTACTGTACGTGCTAATGGGTGGGGAAGCAGAGAGAGTACTAAATTAGGGGACTAGTTGTAGTAGTATAAAGGTGAAATACTGTTTTCTTATGGGATACTTCTTGACAGCGCTGTACAAGACAGTGCTTTTCTGCCCACCCTTTGACTGAGTTCCTGATAAGAGCCTGTTTCAAGCTCTCTCTGTGACCTTCCCATTGAGCTGAGATCCACAGCTACTATTTTGGGAATGGCAATAGGTAACAGAAATAGGTTTTTACTGCATTACACAGCATTAGGAACAACAGCAGTGGCAGTAACAGTAGGGTAGGTGTGTCAAGAATGGGAAGACTCCCCAAGCCCCTCAAGTGCAGCTTACCTGGACCTGTACATTCAAGAAGCCTTGCTGTTTGCATGAGAACACCACACGTAGTGCTGGACCCATGCCAGTTACACTAAGTTCATGTTTCTGATACTGCTGCTGTTCTTTACTTTTTCTGATATTACAAGGACATTTGGTCAGCTGCAATACTGGGAGACGGGACTTGGGTGTCTGGGTGTGCATTGCACAGGTCAGCACCACTAACAGTAATGCTACCACAAGATTTCCCTTGGGATAAAGCCAAAGACCTAACTCTGCTGTTTCTGTTTTGTATCTACTGAATATATTGTGTATATCCTTCCATACTTAAACTTCACTGCTCTGATGTCATGTTTGCTGCAGAGCAATGCTAACATTGTGCAGCCCATCTACTAGTTCACTTCAGATGCTGTCAAATTCATTCAGTCATCAGCAAGAGTGTGACTGTGGTTTAAAAAAAAAGACCAGCCACCACCCCTCTCTTTCTGTAAGAAGGAGTCACTAAGTCCTGACTACTCCCTGCAGAGACCACAGCTCCTCTTCTTCGAGGGCACTTTATATCGACAGCCTTTAATGATTTTCAGATGTTTTAACAGAATATAAGCCCCTGCAGAAAAACACTCTATGGTCTTAACTTGAAAAACTCACAAGCTAATTTTTATCTATACAGAATGACTTATTTGTAGTGCAACTGAGAAAAAAAATCATCCTCCAAATGAAAATGCTTAGTATATCACTGCTTTTGCAATGTATTTCTAATGAGTTTCCATACTATTTAACACCTTCAGGACAATTCCACTGATGAAACTCCTAATGCGGAATCTGTTAGGGCTTGCCACAAAAGAGGTGATTATTATGGAAATCCTAGTCATGATTTTCTTAAGTATTGTGATATTTTTCATTTAACCCAGAAGCAATTTTGTACCACTTACGTCCATTTACTCCGACAAGCTTCAGAATAGTTATTTCCGCAAATGTTCCGTTTTCTCATTTTCCCAAGACAGCTCTCTGACAGTGTTTTGAATTTGCACACATGGATATATACTGAGATCACTTCTTCAGCACTAATGATGAAGGACAACAAATTGTGCCTGTTCTTTTAACCAATTTTATCATGGAAGTGTTCCATTATAAAATAATAACAATACAAAATGCAGATCATCATAACAACTGCTTCTCTACTTCTAACACTTTTGGTTTTGCTGAGTAATCTCTCCATTTCACTGACAATTCTGTTTCAGTGGAACTACTTACCTAACTAACTTTTAAAACTAAATTGACAGCAGAAAAACTGAGACTTACGTAAACAGAATTCAGGTTTATATTCGCCACACCATTTCTGTGTCTGACAGCACGAGTGTTTCAGTACGTGCAAAGTTACAGGCTTTTATAGTGCCTGTACAGTCTGATGAGAAAAGCAGGAATTTGCCACAGAAGTACTACTTTTTTGTATGTATTTTGTATACAGCTTCTATTTGGACCCAGAGTATCCATCAACCCACTATTCACTACAAAACCAGTATTTGTGCTTTTGTAGCAAAGTTGCAGCTATTGCAGAATGTAAGTTTTACGCAGCATGTTTATGCAAAAACAGGCCAGGGAACCAGTTTTGGCTAATCAGTATCCCACATGATATGGTAGCAATAGATCTGTCAAAAATTACTTGGAACCTAAATATGTAGAAGCTCCCACACACCTTTATTTAGCTAGCTCTAATCTTTGATCTTGAATGCATGCTTAATCAGTAAAAAGGGGAAGAAAAGGCATTGCGCATGTTGAAGTGAAATGTGAGGGGCAGAGATACCGGTTCACCTTTGAACCCAAGTATCTCACATACTTGAACCAAATGAATGTTGTCTTAGCTAGTTGGAGAGCACAGACACCACCATTCCAAACAATCAGAACTCCCTGGAAAATCTATTTAAATAGGCCATCTAAATATTAAAGAGTTGCAATTGCTTTAATGTCTACTCTGTAGCTGCTCTCTCATCTTAGAAATAGATGATCTTTCTACGCCACGCTTCCTCTTACCGTAATCTATTTATACATAAAATTGAAGAAATTTTGTGTGTTTAAATTTCACTGCAATCCAGTGTATTAACTAAATATCAAGTTTACAAACTGTTTCATTTTCAAACTGAGAAAGAAAAGCCAGACCAACCTGACTTATTTATCCTAAAGCCAGGATTTATTTCCTGGCTTTTAAATACAGACCAAACCTAGGTCTGCTCTGTGCCTTCCCTAAAAGTGGTGTTCCTGCAGCAGTAATTCACTGCTAGTGCCAACACACGGTAGTTGCCTTATAATGACTTCAAAATACATACTTTTGTTTTTCAGCATCAAGAATGTACTACAATCCCAAACTGGATTTGCAGCTCAGATTTTACTTATCCTTTTCTTCTTTCTGCCTCTAAACCACAAATTATTCAAAATACAGCAGACAACAAGGCTGAGAGTAACTATGTAAATGAGAACAGCCAAATCAAACAGATGAAAACCACACAGGGGCTTATATAGCCCAGAAGAAATTGACAATAACTAGTCTATTAACAACCTCAGACTTCCCTAGTGAACCAGCTCTCTCCAGGCAACTGTTCCACATAATGCTGTAATTTCCCTAAATCATTTACGTAATTCTTTAGAGGGTCTTTGACAGGTCATGCTGAAGAGAGGAAAGGTCCTGCCCCAGACTACTCCTAGTCAAACAGCACAATCAGGTGCAGTACAAGATAGTATAGAAGTAAAGGAGAAGAGCATATTATGCTAAAGACTTGTCTGTTGATCAGTACAAATGTTCATCTTAGATTTTAACGTAGCTCAGTTAAGTAAAACACAGCTCCCACTGACATTTAATGGGTTTTGCCACTGCCTTGAAAGGGGTCAGGATTGGGCTAGCAATAACTGATGAGATCTCATAACATTTATTAATTTCTATTTGCACTTTAAATGTGTTTCCATATGTGTTACAGTTTCCATTTGTTCTCAGTTGTTGGACATATTTTTTTTCACTGGTTGTTGCATTTAGTGCCTATTATTTTCCATATAGAAGGCAATGAACGCTGCAAAGACAAAAAAAGAGCAATTTTGTTAGGGTCAAGAAAGAGGAAATTTCCATGCTTTTTGTCACATGAGACTTTAAGAAGAGCCTAAAGCTAAATACTGCAGCTACTATTTGCTGGTTCTCTTGATAGTTAGTGGCCTTTATAAATGCAAAAATCCTACTTACACATTCAAGTAACTCATTTGCCCTTTTCTATGCCCTCCTTCCCTCCAGCAGTCTCTAACCTGGAGTTTGTCTTCCAGGTCTTGCAGTCAACATCTTGCAGCCTGAAATTCAAAAGGACTTGAAATTCAAATTACCATTGCATCTCAGTCTGGATTGAGATAATTTGTGGTAATTTAGATGAGCTTTAAAAACAACAAGAATTTGGATAAATGTTTTATTGTCTAGCACCACTAGTTTAATAAAATGGAAATTGTACAGTTTACAGTGGAGGAAAGGAATTTCTGATGTTATTTTATGTTTATTTTAAAATTTAAGATGTTAATGCAGGATCTTGATACAAGAGTCATCTGAAGGGGAGTGCACTCTTAAAATACCAAACTCGTAAACCTCAATGCACATACCTGAAAGTTTAATTTTTAGTAACTCCTAAATCCCTGTTCAAATTTGAAAAGAACCTAGTGAGAAATGAATTGCTTATCACTTGTCCATTATTGTGCCAGCATGTAACTATTTCTATGACAGTATCACATAGCCTGACAAAAATTTAGCTCTCGATACTCAACACAAAAAAAGGCAGGCAGAGCCCTGAAGACTTCTGTGTATCTCCAGACAGGGCAGGCTGATAGATGGGAGAGAAAAGAGGCACAAAGAAGGAAAAATAACTCGTACAAGGCCACACTGCAGATAAATACCAACTTAGGAGTAAGACTGAAGTTAAAATACTAATCTCCTGAACTTTTCCTACGGACTTCCACACAAACAGTCTCAATCTGGACTCCGATACTTGGGTAAATGCCCTATCTGTTAGATCGCACTGCTTCCCCAGGCTAGTTTTTAATCTCCAGCAATAATCACCTAATGTTATTAAAGGCTAAGAAATTTGAACCCATGAACTCTAGACACCAATAAATAGTCCAACTCTCTTTGATAATTCGCACAGCTTTCTTTTTAAAAACATTGTATTTTCAATGTTATCATTAGGGATTTTCAAAATTTTAAATTTACATAGACAGCTATTAATATACATCTTTATACACACATGCATACATCTCTAGCATGTGTGTGCCTGTGCAAACTCTGTTTAGGGTTTTTAACATACAGCTTTTATCCCTGCCTGAATGATACACAGATTTAAGAGGTGATTAAGTGGGAAGGACCACCTTTCGGGCATTTAAAATCATACAAACAAACAAACAACATTTTAGTACCATTTTCACTAGATACATGCAGGCAGCCGGTGTTTGAGTCTTTATAGCTTACACTCTAGAGGAGCTTCTTTTTTGGTCTTCTGTCATCTGTGATAGCACATCTGCGCTCTCAGTCTCTGAGGCTGAGAGATTTTGTGAAAGATCCATGCCTTTTGCATGACTGGCACATGATCTTTAAAGGCCATAGTATGTAAATGCACCTGCAGCCTACAAACAGTAGAACCACAAGTGCGGAAAGCCACTAATAGCTCTCATTGCTACTGAAAGTTTGTCAAGGGATCCTCCTAGTGAAACATGTAATGGTAGAAGGTGATGGAGGGAGTGTGGAAGAATTACACAAAACTCTCTGTCACACAGTACAGGAGCACTGAAAAGGAGCCTGCTGCCTTCACCACTGCCTGCTAAACCTGTCCTTGCCAGATCCTGAAAAAACAGGAACATGCGCGCACACAGACAGAAACCACGAGAGTCCCATACAGGTGACACTCACGGAAACTCAAACAGGAGTCATGTGGGAATTGAACTAACTGTGGCAGGTGTTTTTCTTGAAGGCAAAAAAGGAATATATACGTGCTTGACACTTAATAAAAATATTGGTATGCTTGTGCCCGACATACTAGAATATTGTTCAGCACTAATTCAACCTTTCAAAAATATTATCAGTGTAATGTTGCCAAGGCCATTGTGTGGATTATTTGTGTGTATCTTGGCTAACCCGGCCATGGGCTGTAGCGATTTTTATACTTGACTTTTCAGAAACCTTTCTGGTTTGTTAGTTTATCTTGTTCATTTTTGTTCCTCATCCTTTCCCTATTTTACTTTTTATTAATTTCCCTTTCTCCTTTGCTAGACCACACTAAATGTCAGCCAAACAGCCCATTCCTCATTACATTTTAGGTTACATTAAAATATTCATATATACACAGTTCACGAATGGAGGGTTTAGCAAACAACTTTCAATCTGGGATTTAAAATTTTATAATTTCAAATGTTAATTTATTCTGAACAACAACAGTGACAAATTAATGGATTCTAAAATAGCATCTTTGCTATTTTAAATTTCAGACCTATCGAAATTAGAAGACCACTCTACTAACACATATTTTCATACACTAACATAATATAGTAGTTGTATAAAAATGAAGAGAAAATAACTTTTCATTTTGGTTTACTGCACTGTCAGGAAAAGCATCTGTTCTTACAGCCTAGCAGCTTACCCTTCAACAGCCTACCGGTAGTTGTTCACTGTTGAAAAAAGTGTTACGTTACCTGTTACGGGTCTGTGTACCTCTATGGTGGGAAAGAACTTCATCCCACTAATTACGTATCAGTCTCCTTCCTATAATCATTTTGAAAGATCGCTTAGGGTGTAGGGGTAGGTCTAATATAACAACTTCTGCCTCTGTTTTTAAGGGTCATTTGCATGTTTTTAAAATGTCACTTCTTGAGGGAGACTTTTTTGATTTCACATTTTACTGAGATGAAATACCACGCACAAATCCAACAGTTGATCAGTAAGAATCTTCACAACTACCTTATATTGGAAAGAAAATGTTAAATATATACAGTTTGGGGGAGATTGTGCCACCTTGCTCGTGATAAACAGTTCTCCACAGACTGCCTTATTGACTGAAGAGTATCTGTTGGATTGTCTCACTCTTACGTTCTGACATTCTGCATCTTTCCACTGATATGCCTATTTATCTGTGTGGGGACAGGTTTTTAAAATGTATTCCTATCCAGAATAGTTTTGTCATATGTTGTCCTGAATGTATTGGATTAATATGCCCAAATGCTTTCTGTTTGAAAACGAAGAAATTTTAAAAATCCATATACAAAAGTTATCTCGAGTCTTTACTGTTTCCTGTAGCTAGTTATTCCTTGCCTTGGTGAAATTTTCCTCAAAGATTATCATCATCATTTATGTAAAATCTATGCCACATACAATCCCAGCTGCTTCGCCTCCCCACAGCTTTCAAACTAACCTGAAAAAAACCCAGAACTCCTGCTGACCTCATTAGTGTCTGTGGCATAAACAGCAGTGCTGTATAATAGATTGCATTATTGTACATCTTCAGCCATATGAAGCTGAACCCATCATTCAGCCAATTTCCCTTGGCTATTTAATCCACCGTTGTTGTGACTGATTTAAAAACTCCCAGACACATCCACACGCTGCCTGTTAAAATGAAACTTAAGTTGCCAAAGCAGCATCGCCCTCTCAGCTCAAGTACAGAGTTCCATTCTTTTATCAGACTGTACTTGGTTAACTCGCAGAACAAGGAGCAATAGTTCCCAGGCTAATGGCAGGTTTAAGGTCTAACGCCTCACATCCCATGCCAAAAATACACTTTCTCATGGATGTAAAACATTTCTTAGATTGAAATACAAAGTTCTAACACTGCAATTTAGTATTAAGTTGATATTACTCATTTTTTGAGATCTTTTACTGTGTATATTACATTTCCTCTCTAACATTTGTATATTTGAAACCATGCAGGGTGCAGGAAACAAAGGATTGCATGTTGAAGGGAATTTGTTTGGGAGGAAGTTTGGGGGATTGTCTTTATTCCCTCTTCAAAGTCAGGGTTAGACAGAAAAGATTAATTCTAAGAGTGCAGATTCGATCAGAGGGCTAAGAAGATGGCAGCAAACAGAATATAAAGAATATGCTTTATCCTCCTGTGGGTACCTGGTAGAAGCTACTCCAGAAAGTGTTGCCTGACAGACTTCATCTTGCATCAGGAGCGAAAACTCCTGTATAGCAGGAGGAAACCCAAGAATTACAAGTGGAGTTCAGATGGGAATTCAAAATCATTAAGGAGGAAAAAGCATGCCACACAGACAGTTCACCATCTCCTAACGTATGCAGAATGAAGAAACTCTAGAAGGCAGACACTGAAGAATAATACGAGGACAGGATATAATAAGGGATGAGCTAGTACAAAGAGAAACAGAATCAAAAATAAGGTTCATACTAGTGTAAAAAGAAGTAGGCAGAAGACAAAGTGCCAAGGAGGATGACAAGAAAAGCAAGTCTTGGCACACTATGCACACAGACACGGAAACCAAGGATGTTGCACACATAAGGAGAATTCACAAGGCACCACAGAACAGAAAGCAGAACAGATGGGGCAAAACCTGAGATTCCAGACTCGAAAGAGACTAGCCATGTGTATGGCAATAGCTGAAGGGACAGTCCTCTACCCAGAGTATACCCAGAAAAGCTGGGGTTTGGTACTTGGCAGGACAGAAACTGTGGGACATTGACCTGAGGCTAACAGAGAAAACCCCACTGATTATCTTCTACATTTGGTCAAACAACACTATCAGATTCCCACTGAATTATACCACAGCATCTTCACCAGGCTGGTGAAAATGATAGCAATGCTCAAAGAAATGAAGAATTGTGTGATGATCTGAATTCTTTCCTCCCTGAGAAGAAATGAGAAGGTGTCACAGGATAACCACGACAGAAAGTTCAAGGATGGAGACAGTAACCATTTGAAATATCTGATTAATGGAAGATGCTAATAATGTGAATGGACACATCCAAACATCTCCTGCAGAAGTTTTCTGGAATTGGTGCTAGTGCAGTGGTTGATAAGAACTTGAAATTAACGTTGGGGGGAAAAAAAAAAAAGTGGAAGGGCATTTGCCAAAAGCTCGTGCAGTCAGCATGCCTGATTTTAATGGATAAATTTACCAAGGTGGCTCATGCCAGATTCAGAACTCTTTTCTAACATAAATGAGTCCCTACACTGCTAATGCAGTAGGTTTAAGCTCTGTTGAAGCCAGAGAAGTATTTGGTATAGTCTCATATTGGAAAATACTACTGAAAATAGATACAGAAGAGATGGATTAGCATGCAAAATTGCAAAATAAATCAGAACTTGGCTGAACTGTTGCCCCTACAGGGAACAGCTGAGCCGAAGGGAAGCTAATAGTGGGGATCTTCCATGTGTCAGAACTGGTCTTAAAGTACTTTGCGACCTGACACAGAGAGCCAGGATGTGTTAATGGCACAGTGGCAAGGCATGACTGTTCAAACCGGGACCAGATTATCACACAGGAAAACCCTGATGGCATTGGTGGCTGTAGTAACAGAGATGAGATGCAACAGAAAGTTGACTTAGGTGTCAGGGATTTCTGAGGTGAGCAGTGGGAGACACCAAAGGTAGGCGCCCTACGGCCTTGGGTCTGACACAGCGGCGCCGCAGCGCTGGGCCTGCACGCAGCTCTGCCCGCGGGTCTCCCACTGCCAGCGGTTCACACTGCGGCCTGCGCGCCGGGCCTGAGAGGTGGCTGGGAACCGCTTACCTTCGTGAGTACCAAGCCGTGACTGCAAGCTGGCTGGGAATTTAGGCCTGGAGATACGATGATTTTAATGACTGGCGGAGTGAGTTTCTGGAATAACTTCCTATCGTGTGGGGGCAACTGCCACTCAACAGCTGAGACAAAAGAACTTCAGTGCCGCCACCCACTGCTCGACACGTTTATGGACAGGGGTCTGGTGGCGACGCCCCGCTAAGGGCTCTCCCGCAGCAACTGCGCCTCAGAAGCCGAACTCGAGGGGCCGGGCGGCGGCGGGCCCGCTCGCCGGGGCGGGCCG
>JAVJGI010000003.1:29434171-29458182 GCA_035590275.1 Ibycter americanus | reverse complement strand
AGGGGAAGGGTCCCTCCGTCGGCCCGCTGGCAATGCTTTGCCTAACGCAGCCCAGGGCACCAGGATACCATTCTCCTTCTTTGCGGCAAGGGCACCTTTGGCTCTGTGTGCCCCAGGACCCCTAGGTCCTTTTCTGCAGTTCCTTGTCATCCTCAAGACAGTGACCTATACCTGCCTTTTCACCAGAATAAACTGAGGAAAGTCTGTTAGGTAAGGGGATTCCTTTCTAACCTGAAATGGCAAATGGGTTTTGTCATAAAAGAGTTTAAAAACTAAACAAACCCTCAAATGCAAACTGGTGAGCAAAGAATATTCCACCTCCATATTTCCGCAATATGGGAAGTTTTGTTTGAGCTGAGACAATTTTTGTAGACTTGTTTTAAAATCAAATTGCTTACTTGTAAAAATACCAAAATCATGGAAGTGCTCCTTGACCAACAACAACAACAAAAAAGCTTTTAGAGCATACCAGTAATCTGTAAAACATCACATGCATAAAAATGCATGAAACATAATTATAGTCAATGCTGGTAACATATGTGAGCAGGGATTACCGATATTTTCCAGTATGCGGCCCTTTTTCAGGTATCTATGGCTTTGACAAACTTTCTCTGTGATGGTGTTGGGCATGGTTTGTGTCTGTCTCAGATGAAAGTTTTGAGAAATTTTTAGCCAGCACATTTCAGCTGCGTCTAGCTTGTTGCTTTGCCAAGTTTTTGAGAGAAAACAATAGGATAGCCACTGTTGGTGATTGCCCTTCCCCCCCCCCGCCCGCCCCCCCACCCACACACACACCCCCCGCCCCCAGCTCCTTTGTGTTATGTTAGAGTGGAGCAAAAGAGCATCATTCCTTCTGGTTTCCGTGTTTAAAACAAACGAACGATCAAAACAAAAAACCTAGGTTTGTCAGTGTTAAGCTTGACAGTGTGACAGAGAAATGCTGTGTGCCCCCCCCCCCCAACCTGTTTGCACATACTTGTTTGAGATTTTTCAGATGTGCGTGGTTGAACAGGCTGTAAATTCTATGGTTTCCCTGTGTGGCTGGATTGCACATACATCCATGCCCCTGTGCTGACTGGTTACACTCCTTTCCCCACAGTCTAGAGAGGAAAAGTCACGGGAAGAACCTGAGAGATAATCAGGTGTCCCATTGGCTTCCAGACCAAATGGAACAACAGTTCATGTGACATGAGGGTAGAAGGAAAAAAGCCAGGGGGAAAAAAAAAAAAGATATGAATGTTTGGGACGAGCTCTCATGAGATGAGGACTAAGATGAGAAAGCATCTAAGCCTAGGACAAGCTGAGGAAAACCAAAACTTGGCCTCACTTTTGAGAGAAGAGGATAAATTTAAGACTAGGTGAAAGATAACTATATGAGGATGGGAACTAGCCAGGGAGACTGTGTTACTCCTCAGCACACCGTAGGACTTGATAAAAATCTGGTGAGGAGAAGGAAGGAATAGATTCTGCTGGATAAGGAGACAGCATTCAGAAAGAATGAACAAAGTGCTGCATAGCAGCTCATTAGGTGAACACTGGCACACTGAACGAGGTGCAAGTCCTACGGAAAATGATGCAATTAAAAAATTGCATCACAATGTGTATCACAGCATTCAAATTACCATTGCACATTATAGAGCTTCCTACTTTCAGTGACTGAGTAATAGTGTTATTTTAGTAGGAGCTTATCTATAACTTAAGTAAAAAGACGTTTCAAAGCACCAAATGTGAAGGATTAGCTTTGAAATATAGTTAGGATTTACATAGTAGCAACAGAAACTGCTAGCTCTGTAACTGGACTGTGTTAAGTGTAAACTTTTAAAGCATGTAATTAGCCATTTACACTTAAGCGATATAATAATTTTGCAAATGTGCACAGTAAGTCCAACCATTAAATTAATAAAACATTGCAAGGAAAGTTTCAGAATAAAACATTATTTCTGCCTCTGCAAAATCTGGAAAGAAAAAAAGAAAAATGGTCAACTCGATGCATTCAGTCCAAGTTTAAAGTACTGGAATTCAGTTTTTACAACACTGCCGCTGAAATGGTAATCTGTCTGGTTAGGAAAGAGACTTCCACAGTGTGAAGTGCATAGCTGGATATATACAAAGAATTAGCCCGATGGAAGACTGTGCTGAGAGATTTGACTCCATTTTTGTCCGACCATCTCTGTCTTGCCCTGTCATAAACTTTCCTGATGACAAAAGCTCTTCTGGGTCATCCCCTCGGCTTTTTGAAGCCCTTCTCACCTTGACCTTCCTGTGAAAGTGGACTAGACATCTACTTTTTGAGAACTTAGAATAGTCTGCGTAGAATTTTAAAATTTGACACAGATTTTTCCTAGTGCTAGGATTTCAATATAATTTCATTTATTCCAATACGACTGAAAAGGCTTGGGCGTTTCGATTTAAATAATCAAAATGTTAACGCTGTCACTCCAGCTTATTTCCACCTTTCACATTCTCCTTTCCTAATGGGCATTCTCTTTGCCTGTACCAGAGCCACTTACAGTTTTGGCCTCGTTTCCTTCAAAAAAAAATTCACCTGTTACATAAATGTGATAGTCTTTTGAAAAGCTACGCTCTATCTTGTAAATCCTGCATTTGCTTGGTGTGTGTTATGTACAACATGGCAGCGAGCATGCTTAGCAGATTAAGGAAGTCTTAAGATTTCTTCTAGCTAACGTGATAAAATAAGTATATAACACTCTTATAAGCAGTGAAGCAAGTAGGTCTCAGTTTCTTTTGCTTTATATCAGCTTTTGGTTTGACTCTCTGCGGTCTATGATGCAAGCTACAATAGAAACTTTTCTCCTGGTTGCATGAATTACCTGGCATCTATTAAGAAGTAAATTGACACTGGGCATTTTTTTCTCATTGGAGAAATAGTTACCTCTCATCAGTCTTTATAAAACTGTTAAAAAGTAATAATGCTGAGACCTCTCTCCGTGTTCTTAAACTTAATGAAAAGAATGTTATTGGAGAACACAGAACCACGTACAAATGATTTCACATGCCTCTTCTTTGGCAAATAGGCTAAACAAGGTGCGCTTATGTGTGTTTTCCTCCTAACCTGCCCTCCGCTCCATGTCTGTCTGCTCCCCTTTGTTAGTGATTCTTCTGGGATGGGAGGCCACAAGACCTACTGATTGGAACATGTGGCTGGGAGCAGAAAGCAGAGCTCTCACCAGTTCCACCCCACATTTGCCATGACGCTAAGGGCAGGCAATGCAGCTACATATTTTTCCCCGTCTTTTTCTCTCTTTACAACTTGACTGTTGTAAGGCTGTCTCTTGCTCTGTATTTTTACAGGGGAGTCCCAGTCATGTATCCAAGCTGTAGGTGCTTCTGCCTCGGTAGGTGTATTGGGTCTGGCCGAGCCCCATAGCAGCCCTCGTAGCGCCGTGTTTGCACTGGTAGCTAGAAGGGTGCTGGTAACACACCAGTGTTTTGACTGCTGCTGAGCAGGGCTCGCACAGCATCCAGGCTGGCTCTCCAGCCTCCTCCCACCTCTCACCAGTAGGCTGGGGGTGGGCAAGATCTTGGGAGGGGGCATAGCTAGGACAGCTGACCCAAAGTGACCAGTGGGATATTCCATTCCGTATGACGTCTGCTCAGATATAAAAGCTAAGAGAAGGGAGGAGGAAAGGCAGAGGGGGGGGCATTGATTATTTACGTTTGTCTTCTGGAGCAACAGCTACATGTAAGGAAGCCCTGCTTCCCGGGATAGTGGCTGAACATTGCCTGCTGATGGGAAGCAGAGAATAACATCTTTTGTTTTCCTTTAAACTGCCTTTATCTTCATCTTATTTTCTCCCCTGCCCTGTTCTGCCAAGGAGGGGAGTGATAGAGCGGCTTGGTGGGCAGCTGGCTTATAGCCAGGGTCAACCCACCATGCTGTGGCTTTTCTTGAAAGCTTCTTAATAGTGGCAAGAATCCCTGACTGGGTCCAGCAAAGACTTTCTGGTTAAGTTTATCAACTTCTAATCTACAGTTGTTTCTCTTTGAAGGTGTGATCTACTGTGGTTTTTTTCTTGAAGCTAAGCTGTGCATCAAGTGAACTACATTGTCTTGCACTCTCCCTGCAAGAACTGAAGGTTAACTTTATCCAGTGAGAAGACAGGTCATTAGTATGAGAAATCTTACAGTTGTTAAGTGTTTTGATTTGAGAATAGATTCACTCAGATCAGTCCGTACACAGTCTGTAGGATTATGTAATTAAAATTCAGCCTGACTGACAACCATGACAGTCTTCACAAAACAGCCTTGCTTTATTAGCACACAGTGTTTTAATAAGCGTATCTGTGGTGATGCTGTCTGCAGGGAGGGAGAGCACAAAGAGCGTTGGTTACCTGGCTGGAACAGAAGTACTAGTCAGGAGTGAACCAATTGTGCACTGAGTCTGGCTTTGGAAAGTGGGAAGCCAGGATGGTAGAGGATGGAAAAGATCATCAGCAAGTCCTGAACGACCTCAAAGGTGTTGTGGTTACAGGATTGTCTACTATACAGCACTCCTGAGGTTTGGGGACCACTTTCTGGGACCCAAGAAAATTGAACCCTAGAGTTTTGAGTTGCAGCTGTTGAAATTGGAAGGAAGAAGAGGTTTAGAAGTTGAGCGCTTGTGCTGTTCTTTCCATGATTAGTATCAAATAGTCATACCAGAATTTACTATTTGAACTTTTCAGCAAAGCTCCTTCAGTTTTCTTCTCCTTTGCAGATCCTTTAAACTGTGTGAAGCCTGTAACTTGTCTCTTTCATCTCTTTCAAATGCTCAGTTTTTCTACTTAGTGATTCTCATTACTGGAAAAAACCCCCTCAAGTATGACATATCTTCTAGTGGTCTTACCTGGACTTCAGTATGCTCATATCCTTCTGGAGAGCTGGTATGCAAAACTGGCTGTAAAATCTTAAAGGAAAGGCTCAGTAGAACAAGACTTCACTTAGTATGCGTACATTCTGTGTAAGAGGAGTATTGCAAGTTTGACACCTTTGCAAGTTTATTTTTTAACTTCTGTTTAAATAAATTCTCTTCTGTGGAATTGCAGTCAGCTACTCGTTCCATGTTTTGTACTTGTGCAGCTGATTATTGCTACCAGAGCATAATACTTCATGCTTATCCTTATTGAATTGCATCCTTTTTATTTCAGACCATTGCTCCAATTGGGCAAGATCTTCCTGAATTCTATTCCTGCTGTCCAGAGTGCTTGCAGATCATCTGCAGGTATAAAGATAGTCTGTACTCCACTGTCAAAGTCATGGATTAAAGTATCCTATAACACACTCGGAGGAGACCCCTGGAGAGCTCTGTTTGATGCATCCTTCCACTGAACCATTGGAGAGCCACGTGTGCAGAGTAGTTATCAATGGTGGACCCGCTTTGTATAAGCCGTGTTCTTACTGACGAAAATGTCATGCAAGATGGCATTAAAAGTTCTGCTATTATAACGTGATCCCATCTTCTGTGTTTTTTCTGTGAGGCCTCTTAGGCCATCCATGTTGGCTTGCTGCTGTCTAGGTAATAATAAATAGGTGGTTCTGCTCTGCTTTGGTTTTCCTCTGAGGTATTGAGCACAGGTTGTCTGACCTGTTATTTTCATGTTCTTCAAAGATGGGTGCTTAGGCCTTTTTAATCTTCTGGATCATTCCCGTTCTCAAAGTTAATGAAAATAATAGTCGGTGATACTGAGAGAACTGTCTGAAGTGGTCTAGTGTGAATTTTTTATTTCGCCACCCTGGGTGGGGGGGAGTGTGGGGGAGTGTGGTATTCTTCATGTGTTCTTCCTTTTGTTGGCCTTAATTGCTGATGTTGGTCAGTAGTTTGAAGATTGAAACAGCTTCAGTGATGTCATGAACAATGTTACTATTTCTCCTTCAAAGGTAGTAGCTAGAAAAGAGACATCTGTTCAGCAGCCTCTCTGTGCCAAACTGATACCCAGTACTTCCAAAGCCAGTATCATTATTTAAACTAAAAGGCATTTATCTGTATACTTGAAAATTTGCCAATTTTCATGGGCATGGTTTCTAGCAAAGCAGAGCTCTCTAGAATAAAATTTGTATTTGGCATATGCTTGTTCTGATTAACAGCAGTGGGAGAATGCTCTTTCAAATATGAGGTGAGATTTTTGATATGGTTTAGACTTCCCTTTTAAAGGGACAACTTGGAAGTTTCAAGTATTCAGGGAACTGAATAAATTCTTATCCTTTAAATTTAGATCAAATTTCTGTTGCATGAAAGCCGGTTATGGCTTCTAACAACAGGGTGTGTTTGTGAATATTGACATTTGTGAGCTTTTAAAGGAAATAAGTATGGTACGGGTTGTAGGACTTTACAGAAATGTGGAGGCATTTTTTACCAATCAAGATACAGTTTGAATGTTTAAGCATGCTAAGCTAGTTGTCTGTTGTAGTCTCTGGGGCTGGAATCGAGCCTCTCTATCCTTGGGAATACCTGTTCTCCTCTCAACAGAGACGGAGGAAGAGAGGTGCCTGGTGTGTCTCCTGTGGAAGAGGAGGTGGGCGCTCATTCTCTGGTTCGGTGACAGGGACGTCGCCTTTCTGGGCGGCTGTTGGCCCACTGTGTCAACAGCTGAGTCTTGGCCTCTCAGACCCAGCCGGCTGCTGGGGAGGGGACCTGAGGAGTCTGCTCTTCTGGTCCAGGCTGTCCCTGCATCCAGTTATGGCAGTGTCAGTAGGACTTCTGGTGTTTCAGCTGTGGCATGGCAGCAGCAGGCTAGGTTCTGCTACTTCTGTAAGCGGTTTTCTTAATTGCTTCTGCAAACTGAAAGGAGTTTTTAGTAATTCTCTAACCTGTTACTGTTTGATGGGGTTAAAAATAGATGCTTCAACAGTCTGAAACTCAGTTGTGTTAGTTCAGACCTGCACATTAGGCAATATTCACGTTACCTTTGTGGATGTGCTTTTCCTGTTTAGGGAGCACCCCCACCCCCCCAGTTAACATCTTGCTACAGAGTAGAAAATAGTCTCTTAATTGTCTGAAGTAATGCAAAAGCAATTTCAACATCAGGGGGTACAAATGAGAATTTAATGAGGATAACTTTTTCATACCCTTCCAGATACTTGCTTAAGAATACTACAACAATACATAGCATATAGGGTATCAGTATAAAAATAGACCGTATGAAATACATGCCATGTGGTTATAAACCGCAACTTCTTATAGCTAACAATAACAACAGGGGTTTATATGCTGCAAGTAAATATATCTTGGAAGTTAAATGACTTTCTATTTACAGTCACTTTCTGAGGAAGAGACTTTTTACATACTCCTCACAGACAACTGTATTAGAAAGAAGAGCTTGGGCCTCCTCCTTCCCTTCAACAAAGGAATGCTCTCTTGGTCTGCAGATGCCAGTTGCTTTCCATATGTTAAGTCCCTGTATCACTTAAATGTGCTTTAGCTATTGTGTTGCTCTTCCTATAATAAGTTGTATTTAATTGTCACTCAAGAGTGCAACACTTAGAAAAACGTAAGTAGTGCCAATATAAGAGCATGATGCTTACCAGCTTGATCAAGCAACTTCTGTAGCAGGCGTTAAGCTGAATTCCAGACTTGAATTAGGTTGGTTTTTTTTGAAGGGTGGAGTGGTGAAGGTGGGAGCAAGAGTGACAAGTACTTTAAATAAGCAATTCCTGATCATTGCTGATGCACAAGTGTTGTTACCGTTGTGAGGTTTTTGTTGTATACCTGCCATGGGAATTATATTACTTCAGAGAGTGTTTTGTTATAGTGCTGCTTCTGTGATTGTTTTGGTTTTTTTAGTTCTGTGATATCAACTAATACAGTAATTGTACTTAAATGGAAATTATTAAATAACTTGAAGACAGTTGTTTTAAGAAGTATTTTTGCTATAAACTTAGAAAAGTAATGGATGGTTGTGCTTCTAATGTTGGTATAAACTTCTCATTTTAAAGCTGGCTTTAAAAGGAATTTGAACTAATACTAGCTTTTCTGAAGATTTTTCAGTTAAGCTGTTGCATTCTTCTCTGGGGTTGGCACAGCTATACCAACATTAAGGATGAACTGCAGTATTGATAAAAGGAGTTTGTAAGCTTAAGTAGAATGCTCTGATACAGCCACTAGCAGCAGAGAATTTTGTCTTTGTGCTTCACCCAGTATCTTGTAAACAGTAAGTGTTCAAATGACACTTTGGAGAATTAAGATATTTAAATTACACTCTTGGTATAGTTGCTATCTATGGGGGAAATGGGTGCCAAACAAGGAGGGTCAGGCTGTCTCAGGGGTTTGGCACTGGTGACAGGATTTGTGCCGTAGTGTCCAGTTTTCAGCAAGGTTACTGGAGCTTGTGCTGAAGGCTTGTGAGACCCATGGTGGTAGCTGAAGCACTCCAATTTGCTGCTTGGCAAAGCCCCTCCAAACAACAGTTGCCCTGTTGCACATCAGGAAGGGGAGGCATGAGGATGACTGACAACCGCTTACAAAGTCAGCAATGTTTTAGGTTCCACTTTTCAATTTTAACTTGATCTGGTTTTCAGTTATAACTTAATGTGTCGTAGCTTGAATGTGGCGTATTTAGCTCTGACTTCTAGGTCCCCTTGGAGAACTTGTGTGTTTTGAATATAAAGTAGGATGCTAAGTAAACTAGAAATATTGGGTACTGTTTGCAGAGACATTTGTGAAATATGAAAAAGGTATAATTTGAATTTAGGTATGTATAGCATTAGAGTGGTACGCAGCTTACCTATACAACACTGTTGGCATGACATAATATGTTTCATTGATGGCTTTACAGCCATCTTTTTATGGTAGCAACTTGAAATAGTACGAAAATCAGTAGGGCTAGAGGGTTATTTTTTGAATCAGTATGTCCTTAATGGAAACCCATAGAAACAGCAATTATACTATTATTTAGGCATTCTGTGACTTCTGTAAACTTTTGGACTTAAATTTAACCTGTCTGGATGGCTAATTTAATTTGTAATGTGGGTTAAATAAGAGAGTTAGTATTTTTATTACATACCCATTTTCAATATGTCTGTCTGATTCTTGGATCTCGTAGGAATCCGTCAACTGCATTCTACCAAGCGTTCCATTTCAACAAGTTACGCGAGTCAAAGACCTTCTGGGATAGGTACGAATGCTTAAGTATGGAATGCATACATGCTGAGGTATGCATGAACAGCTTCGCTCTATGCAAGTTTCTTGTCATTTTTGTTTGCACAGAACCGCTGCTTGTGTTTTGAACTTCATATTGGGCTTTTGCAGCCTGAAGGTGTGAAAGCAGTCATAGAAGTGAAGTATTTGTACTGAAAATTAATACTAAATAGGTCTAAAATATGTGACATGACAGTTTTTTCCTCCTTCCATTATGCATGTATCTCATACATAATGTGTAAGCTGAAAGAGTTTAATGCTAGTCAGCTACTAGCTGACCTTCACTAAAATATTTACAGCTTCCTTTTCCAAAAAAAGGAAACTAGCATTGTGGCTATTGAGTCCTAGATCCAAAAACAAGTTGTGAAAATGTTACAGTTGTTTAAAAACAATTTTGGTGAAGTTAAAATCTTTTCTGTCAAAACCAGGAAAGGAGGCTTTCTGGCTTGCTTTCATTCTGCTTAGGTAAAGGTAGATGGGGAACAAACAACTGTGACAAGATGTAAGGACGAAGTAAGTCTACTAAGTTAGCATTGAACTCATGGAGAGAAACTGCAATGAAGTGCAACAAAGTCATATCTGTTACAGATAACGATTTGTCAGAGATGCATTACTAATTCATCAGTAGCTGCAAAGTGTTTCTCTCCTGCGCTTTAATTATTTTGAAGAGGGGGTTTTGTCATCATTAAGTTGAAGTCCTAGTGATTATGTGACTTCCTGCCTTGTGATGCTCTGGCTTGTCACAATACTTCTGCTTAACAAGTGCTGTAGAATACAAATTTTGTTTAGCTATTGAAGTATTGATAATTATTTCATCATTGTACTGGCTGTATTTGATTTGAGAGGCTTTTCAACTTGCAAAGCTTAACTGAATCCTTTAAAGTTTGCTTGGCAACCGTTTGTATAGTGTACAACACTGATGGCTAAAAGTAATGCTAATGCATCCTGCTGTTTTTTTATTGCTGAAGTGCTAGCATTAGGCAAAGTTTCAAAAGCATGTCTTCTTTTTCCAGCAGAAACTTGAACAAATTTGCATTTTTGCTTTAAGCTCTGGATGATGCTACTTTCCTGTATTTATGGGACAGAGTTGGTATTTAGGTTCCAAGGACTTCATTACTTAACTGAAACAAACTTCAGGGCTTTGAATACAAAACTGGCACATAGACCAAAAGCTCACTTTAAGGCCTAGCCTTCATCTGTCTCTCTACTTTCACGTCTCAAGTAGAAATAATTCTTAAGATGAGGAAGCCGATTTAAAAAAAACCTTCTAAAATAAAATATTTAATGATTAAGATTGAGGCATCGCGAATCTGAGGTTTATGTACAGTATCTGGAGCAAGTACTGGAAGCATGGGATACAGAAAAACATTAAATTCAGGAAGAAGAATGCAGATGGCTTCCTTTAAAATAGTCTTGCATCTTTGCTGTTGAAGGTTTTGTGGTAAAAACGTAGAATCAAATTCATCAGGATTGATGTAAGTTTTAAACTTCTAATCTGTTCAAATTTCAAAGTCTATGGCTGGGTTTAGCAGGTTTTGCATTTATACCCCAGTTATTAGATTTTCTTAAGATCACAGTAGGTGGTTTTGCCTTACTAGGGTGACTGAAACTGAAAAGCTTTCAACAGTAAACTTCCAATGAAAACCTAATGGAGGGAGCTTCGAGGCCTCAGCCAGCAGAACTAGTTCTGGGGAGCACTTTGCAGGGTCTGGGTATGGTGGAGCTCCGTTTTGTGGCTCTGCCAGCAGCAGGATGGGAACCGACGGTGCCCTGCCGGCTCTGCTTCCCACAGGCGGGATGGCCTCTGGTGCAGGTGGGGGTCTGTTGTCAGGCTTGAATAGTTTGATAACAATAAAGTGGTTTGAGGCTTTTTTTGTGATTTCCGGTTTGTGAAAGAGAAATGTCTGCCATGGGAATGATAAGCTCATCTGATTTCCTCAGAATCCCTTTGTTTCCCCATCACAAGATGTGGGGGCTAACACACTGTAAAACACAGAGGTCTTAAGCCTGCTGACGGTAGACTCTTTTAATTACATTTTGCAGCTCCTTCGGAAGTAGTTTGTGGGCCTCAGGGGCTCGGGTAGGAGACTGTAGTGTAAACATAACAGAAAATCTTCCTGTATAATTTCAGTTCTTTTTTTCCTAACAAATACAGATGATTCTCCTATGAGCAGCCATCTCTTGGGACCATTTGAAGTCAGCAAAGCTGACCACATGCTATTGCAGTAGACAGTAAAAGATTGCTGAATTGCTCCAGTAAAATAGAGACTTGTTTGTTTTTTCACTAGCACACTGTGGCAGGGAAGAGTGCTGGTAACATTCAAACCACTAAATGTTAGTGAAATACTAGTTATTACTGACACATTTGCAGGAAGCTTGCAGATGTTTTTCTGCATGGTGTTCATATAGGTGTTGCTAAGGGCACAAGTCTCAGGAGTGTTTCTTTTCAACTGGCATGATTACTGAGAAGATTAAGAAGGGGAATAATGGCTTCTTGGCATATTCGTGACTGCTCTTCTGTGCCTGGATTGCCTTTGTATGGTAGTAGTGCCATAGGAGCTTTAGATGGGTTTGCCTAAAACATAGCAGTTGTTGGAAAACTTGAATTTAAAGCAGTAGGATTTATGTTTCAATTGCATTTTTGTGTGAAGCATTAAACCTTCACAATATAAATTAACTCATAAAAGATGGATTTTTCTCCCCATATTACCATCCAGATAAATGTGTTCTAAGTGTTGCTGGTAAACATCTTATGTAAATGTGATAAATGAGACAGCATCTCTTCATGTGATTGATTTTGCCAAACTTCCCTTTCCCTATTCCAGGGCTTTCTGTTAAATGAGATGCTCTTCCTGGAGACACGAGAAAGTCAAGTGTTACATGCTTCCGACTTTTTTTATTGTAGCCATATCTGGAGGTTCTTTTAGGGGTGAAACTTTTAAAAATTTTCAAACTCCATGTGGAATTTAAAGAGAGCCTTAGGATGAGGCTGATTTATGTAACACACTGATTCAGTCAGTGTTGTGGTTAATGTGTTTCTTCTTGATGCTTGCTTCTCATGGAAGTAGTGTGCAATATGACTGTTTTCATGTGTAGGGAAGAGTGTTTGGTTTATTAGTGTGACTCAAACCTATGAAGGAGCCACATTTTTCTTTAATGTCAAAAAAAGCAAAACACTAAACCAAAACCAACTAATCAACAAATCTAAACCAATTCAACTTAAACATAATCTTGGTTTCCCCAAATGCATTCTGTCTTTTATAGAGCTCCCGTGTTGCTTCTAAGATCAGTTACGTTATTCTGTTGAGTAACTGATCTTCAGAGTTTCATGTAAAACTGAAGAAAATTCAGCTGTCCTATGGAAGCAAGTACTTCTCTGTTTGACAGAGTAGCTGACTAATGAGGAGCTTAAGTAGACTTGCAGGGAAAGCCAGGCAACTGTACCTGCAAAGGAATACTGGGGCTGTGGATTCACTGCCTCGGACTTTCTTACATTCTCATGTGGCTTTGACAAAGAAAAATGATGAAAATCTGAAATACTTAGATAGATAATCTTTCAAGGCTAGGTAATTGATTGTATTGGGAAGCTATCAGTATAAAATCTCATCATTGGATGGAGGCTAATTAAACATGCCTTAATTGTTTCGAGAATGGACAGGGTCTCTCTGGACAGACTGAATAGCTGAACTCATGGTAAGACACAAAGAATGGCTGGTTAAGTGACTACAGTACCTCATAAATGAGAAAACCAATGAGGGGAAAAAATAAATGAACACACTTACTGTTTTAGTTTGTAGTTCGGTTGCAAGCAAGACAAATGTGGGAATGCTTGAAGGTACCTTACTGTTCCTTCCAGAAAGGTTGCTTGATAATTTGAGTTAAAGCCGTAACAACGAAAGAACTAGAAGCGCTAGGGGAGATCACTCAGTTCAGGGATGTCTGCCTGAGACTGTGGTGTATAACATCTTTTCCACTTCAACCTAAAGCAGAGTAGGTCTAGTGCTTTAAAGGAAGAGTTGTCTCATAGAGGCTATTAGGTAAGACATGCTAGCATTGGTGTACCTTTTTAATCCATTCTGCAGGCAGTCTTTTCCACTCTTGCAGGATTAGCAATGTTGAGTGATAGGTTTTATGTATCTAAAAGCACTAGGTGCATAGTACAGTAACTCCTGATGCTAAAATTTGAAGGAAATATCAAGAAAAAGCAAGAAAACTCATGCATTCAGGCAGTCTTGGGGAGGTGACTTACTGCTAAGAAATTCCTTGGGAAAGTAGTATGCAGTTAATCAGTAATACAGCTGAACACAAAATACGTTTTTTGTTACAGACTAAAAAAGCTTCAAAATTGGTTGTTATCATCCAGTGAGTAGGAAGTGCAGTCTCATTTAAATGTGAAATGCTATTACCTAGTCTAGTACTTGACAGTGCCAAAGTAGGGCTCCCTATAACTCTCATTCCTAATGCATCCAACATTGGCGTAAAGTACACACATTACTGAGGACTGTGGAATCTCTAAAAATGTACTACTCCATGCTTTTTTTTTAAGCATGCAGTGAATTAAGCTGCAAATACCTTTATTTTGAAGTTTGATTCCTAGTCTTTCTACTTAGATTTCGAGGCGAATTTTGAAATAGAGAGCATATCTTTTTAGAAAGATGATAGTTATATCTAAAGACATCAATGGTGAAAACACCGAGCTGAGTACAGTGGCACTTGTTGAATTCACCATTGAAATAGATCTTGGTGCCTGCAAATGTGAGGTGATGTTGAAGGTTAAATTTTCCTCCAGCCATTAATAGTTAACATTAAGATGTTAACCTTTTTTGCTGTCTTCTGATCCACCCATCCTCAATTAAGTCCCTTATTTTATTTACTTTCCCATTCTATGAACAGTGTTGTTCAAGTTTTGGAATAGTCTATAGTAAGTAAACCTTCTTGAACTGCAAAGTTACGCTTTACGAAGAACACTTGTTTGATCATTATATCTGTATTTTCAGTGAAGATGTACACTGGTATGCGTTGTGCTAACAGGGCTACCAAGCACTTTTTTAAAAAAAAAAAACCAATATTATAGCTTGATGATGATACTGAAACATCTTTCTGGTAATATCTTGCCATACTATTGGGATACTATGTCTCCATAGAAAAAGCCTTCACAGCAATGAAGTCAGAATTATACCAAGGCTTTTAAGAATGCGATGCATTATGGAAAGTGGGATTGCTGTATATTGTGTAACATGCATTAGAAATCAGGCTTGCACTTAGACTTAGCAGTTTTCTTCCCATTTATCAATCTGTATGTACATGATTGTCCAAGACACTTCTCTTACTTTCATTGCAAGACATTTGAAACAAAACCAAAAAATGTACAGTGCTACAACTCAGGAGTTGTAGGCATATGGGAGAAATACACCTAAATTACAACATAAAGAACTCCAAGTTCCAAGCTGTAAGTATTTGAGCTTTATCAAATACTTTGTTCCAAACGCTGCATATCTGATTATGAGCTGTAGCTAAGTAGTGCTATTAGCAGTCAAAATCTAGTTTTCCCCTTGGGTCTTTCGAAGTAAAATGTGAAAAAATTACATTTAAGCCACTAGGATTTCTTTAAACTATCAAAATGAGGATTTCTCAGACTGAATACAGTTTTGCCTATCTGGTGTGTAAGGTGGAAAGACGTTGGTTTTACCATCCATCTCTGAAAACACAAACTGTACTTGGCAATCTTTGTCATTTTTGTTGACTATAAATCTCGCCTTGTACTTGATGGCCGGTAGAATAATCTTAGTGTAGCAATATAACCTCTTTTTGGTCAGAGCTTTCATTTATGTAACCTTAAATTGGAGGTCCCCATCAAACTGAATTGTTCTCTTAAATTACAGTGTGTATATATGGTAGATAGTTGGCTGCAAAAGCTCAGATTGGGGGTGGGAAGTTTGCAGTTACAAAAAAAATTATATGCCTAATGCATCCCTTTCAACCACCCAACGTTACTCAATGTGGATTTTTGTCTTATGTATTACAGTTTTGATGATAATTGTCAGACTTCTGTAGTTCCTGGAGCAATCACTTTTGTCTAAAAGCACGGCATAGTGATCAGTCTTTTCTTATAAGAGCTAAATAGTGTCCACTTCTAATCCAAGAATTTGCCAGTTGAGGCATTGGATATACAGTGGGATGGTGCACTCACAGAATGTATCAAACTCCTTCCAGCTACGACATCCAAAAAGAATTTATTTTTTTTTCCTGGCCTTTTCATAAGGACTGGATTGTATCTGTAAGTTTCATTCTGCAGCCATGGGATAAAGTATTTTTACGCATACTAGGATTTGATATCAACAGCAAAGGATTTGAGAAAAACACAGAATCTTAAGATTTGGCAGCGTATTTGGACTGCGCCATAAGAATAGCTGGCACTGGAGTACTATGCTTCTGAACGCCTCACAGGAGCTATTTGTTGTGGGGAGCACTATAAAATGAACAAAGGACAGAATCATACGGGAATTGTGCTAACATAGAATCTAATTCTCATATGCTTTTAGAAAGTGAAATGAAATACAGTCAGATGCAATTTTTTCCTGATGAAAATCTGGAGAGCCACTCTGTCAGCGTGGGACTTCTGCTGGGGCAGGCATGCAGTGGTCCAGGTGGTCCTGTGCTCTGCGGCTGGAGACTAGGGGACACTGGAATTTGTGCAGGGAGTGGGCCTGGAATTGTGACTCGGTATTTCGATAATAGCACAAGCTGCTCTGAGAGATCAGGGCAACAAGAATATTCAAATGAATAAAAGTAGTGTATAAACTATTTACAGTTTTCAGCACTGTCTGTTAGTATCACTTGAAGTGTAACATACGGGTGGGAGAGAGGTTGTTTCCCGGGCTGCACTGAAATCACACTTATGGGCAGGGATGGTTCTTATACCCACGTCGTGAGCACTCAGGTAGTAGAAGGCAGACAAGAATTTGGAGCGCAAGGTACAGCATGGGAAAGGTGCTTCAGCAGCGTGCCGTGGGGGTACGAGTGTTTCAGGTGATGAAGGGCAAGACTGCCTGTCTTCCACCTGAGAGGCTTTTTCATGGAACTGATAGAACGCCTTAACTTTGAGTGGTGTAAGGGACTTCATTTTTAAAATAATCACACTGCAAAGTAGTTGAAACAGGAATAGAGCAACAAAGTCCCAATCTCAAATTTAGCTAGAAAAGTATTGATGCAAAAGGTGTATAATTACGCTGTAAAGATGCAGGAACAGATCCCCCTACAAAGCGTGCCGTTTGCTTTAGTTTTGCTCCTCTTGTCTTTATCTCTTCAGAGCTGCCTCACCTGACTTATGGAGTGGTGTTCATGAAAGGCTGTGTCAGGGACATGGAGCAGTCTTGGGTGTGTTCAATGACTCTTGAACACACATTTTTGACAGATATATCTGAAACACGTTAATTCAGGATGGAAAGAAATACTTAACCTTGTCGTGAGTTACACGTACTTATTCTGAGGAGTTCTACCACAAATATGGCTTGAAAGAGGCTTTAGAAGACAGTAAGATGCTAGAACAATTTTCTTGTGAAATCAGTGTTGAGCACTTTTTTTTTGTTTTCAATTACAAGCTTTGTTCAGTGTAGAAGTAGAGGCTGTTACTCCCTCAGTCTGGGAAGCTGATTCCCTCTACTTGTGTTTGTTGCTAGGTACTGACAATTCTTGCGAGACTTGTTAAAATGGGTTTCTCCAGTGTCATGTTCTTTCAATAGTTGAGCTTTGTTTCATGTATGTAACTAATACTGCTGAGCATATTGCCAATACTCATTTTAAAAAGTCTTAAGTAGTTTTTTCTAAACACTTCGTTTCAGTGAGTTACGTATTTTCAGAGAGGCGAGTTTCCAAGCATGACGGCAAGCCTTGTGTTTTTCCTGTACGTTAACTTTTTTTTAAAACGTAGCTGCACGCTGCTGATAGCAACTTCCATCGCAGGGGGAGCATTATCAGCAGTTATCACTGGCAGGCCTGGTAAATAGTCCAAGAACTGCCGTCGTATATCTGACATGGAGCTGTGGAGTACGGTCAGACCACTGGGACCTAGTATGGGACAGCAGACATGGAGAGTGTGGGACCGAGAGCATGCGTGTGTAGATGGAGGGTTCTGTGGCTGCTCTGCGGGCTGCCCTGCCTGACCTGCTGGGGAGAGCTATAGCTCCTCTCCAAACTGAGAGGTCAGAGACTGCAAGAGAGCAGGGGTACCCCCAGCCCCCCTAGATTTCGACTCCAGAGAGTTACAAGTGAGCGACTGGTTTGTGTTCTTGTTTTGTGACTTGAAATCAGATCAAAAATATTAAGGCCGGGATTGCCATAATCCGGGATGTAAAGATGTAGTTCAGATCTCGTTTCGCACTGCAAATACACATTCTTGTAGTGATGACTGACATGTTTTGTTCATAGAACCATTAACCCAGCACTGCCAAGCCCACCACTAAACCGTGTCCATAAGGGCCGCATCTACACGTCTGTTATATTCCTCCTGGGATGGTGACTCCACCACCTCCCTGGGCAGCCTGTCCCGGCGCTTGGCAACCCTTTCGGGCTGGCACTGGTTTGTGGGACTGTTCTGCGCTAGTATGTCTTTGGAACAAGACTGACCAGAACTGTAACCAGCCAACTGCGGTGCATTTCTTAGATGTCAAACATGGTCCAACGAGAATTAATTGAAACCGTGTGAGTGCACTTGCGGAGTTCAGGGCTTTGGTCCTGCCTTACTCTCTGTTGGCTACTGCCACTTGGTTGCGAAGCTGTAAATACAGTGCTGATCCAGGAACTTTTTAACTGGAAGGTAGTCCTCAAGTGAAGCCAGAGAACACACAACAGTTTTCTTCAATACTCTATAAGAGCAACTTAGCAGAAATAAAACTAGAGGTAAGGACCCCCATGAATATCCCGTGAATCCCTGTTTTCCCCAGTGAAAAAAGCTGAAAAACGAGGGGAGGAATCAGAGCAGTTAATTGATTATTCTCATGCATTTTTCTGGTTATGGGTGTCATAAGCATAGTCTGAGGAATCATAACCTGAAGGAGCAGTGTCTCATAAGAGCTCTTAACTGTACTGGGCAATATGGCATGGGGAACCCACCATGATTGCGTACTGAAATCCTGAATCTGAAGCTTTAGCCTTCCGGTGAAAGCATGTTCTAAGGAGTCCTGTGGGTGCCAATGGGTGCATAGTTTCAGTTGAATGATACAGTAATGCTCACAAAGTTTTCTCCTTGTATTTACAGTGGATCTGGTGCAAGTGTTGTTGCCATTGACAACAAAATAGAACAGGCAATGGTAAGTAAAAAAGTTGTTATTTCTTATAGGATTAGTGGTTCATCATCGATCATAAGTTTCCAGCTGTATTGAGTTTCTGTGAGTCTGTAACATCCCTTCATCGGGTCGGACTGAGACCAGCATGTGAAAAAAGGATTTTCTGCATCAACTATGGGATGACCACAAACCATGAGATGGCCTTTAGTGTTGGCCCAGAAATGTTCTTAGATTAACTTTCCTACAGTTTTCTGTGAACAAGCTGATTGAACTTAAAGGGGTGCTGAAAATAAATAGTACATTTAAGTCTTTTATTTTAGTGCAGTTCATCACTGTTTTTTCTTAATTGTCACTTATGCTATACCATCCTTGATGTATTGTTCAGCTTTGGTTACGTCTGTGTGATTTTTGCCTCTGCTGATTTAAAGGCTTTCTTACTTGGTTCTCATACATCTCAGTGCTTGGGATTGTGTAACAGAGTCTCCTACCTCCAGGGCAAAGCTTCAGAGCTGATGCTTTCATTCTGAGTAGCTGGAATGTAGTTCTAGTCCTCGTCTTCAGGTCTTCAGTGTAACTGAGGTGACTAAAACTTAATGCTGAATGTTGGAAACAAAGCTTTTGATGTAAGGGCCACTTTACAGCGAATAAAAGGGCTAGGTTATTTGCTCTTGAAGGCTAACTTACTCATATATTTTTAGCGGAGGAGTGCTTTAGTTTTCCAGGCTTACTGCTTAAAGCAGTAAAATAGTGAATCCTGGGGTTGGAGTGGAATGAAGCTGGTCTTTCACTTGGTGTAACTGTTAACTTGTTCTTCACAGGATCTAGTGAAAAGCCATTTGATGTATGCAGTAAGAGAAGAAGTGGAAGTTCTGAAGGAACAAATAAAAGAATTAGTCGAAAGAAACTCTTTACTTGAACGAGAAAACGCACTGTTAAAATCTCTTTCAAACAATGATCAGTTATCCCAACTTTCAACCCAACAGGCCAATTCTAGTAGCACTTCACAAGCGCAAACAGTGATAGCACAGCCTCCGCAGCCAACGCAACCTCCACAGCAGCCGAATGTCTCCTCAGCATAAAGCTTTCTTGCCTCCTTTGAAAACAGAAACCTGAGAGCAGTCTGTCCTAGTGTGCCACTGATGTTCTTTCCACTTTATATGAAAGCGAGTAGCCATGCTTTTGTTGTGTGTTTGGCCTTTTCAGTATTAGACAATCATTCTACAAGAGCTGTCCCTCACTGGTATATCGTGAAGTGCAGTTGGTGTCCGTTACGTCATCAGTGCACAAGGGAGGTCGTAGGAGGAGTTATTAATGCAAAGGATGCATTTGCTTGGTGTGCAGGAGTGAGGTCTTTAAGAGCTTTGGTGGCTCTCCAAGGTTTCCATTTCCCCTGGGGATTACTTTGAGCCTTGCTATCTGGTAAGAAGTAACAATTCATTGTAAGAGCCACTGTTCTTTCAAGATAAGTAACATTTGCCTACGTTAGTTTCATTTATTTGTTTTATTTATTACAGGGCTGCTATTTTCATAATGTACATGAGCAATGTCACAGAACTTTTTAAATTTTTTTTTAATAAAGGTATGTATCGGTAAAATGATAGATGGGATTGCGTTCAATAGATAAAATGTTTAGGCAATAATTGAACAAAAGAATCCTGGCATATTTCTAACACTAATGGCAATTTACCTTTGGTATTTATTTACGGTAGTAAAGATCCAGCTTGAATGTAAATTTTGTATAGAGTGTAAGTATGAAGACCATAGTGCATCTGTACAGGTAGTCACCAGTTATTGTGATATAATAAATAATTGATGGGCTATTTTGATGAAGAAAACTTTGCTCATTTCTGTTTCTACTTTCTAATAGAGAGAAATTGCCATGATTCCTCTGCTTTTTGACATTTCGTATAATTTTTTTTTTTTTTTTTGGGTGGGAATAAAAAGCTGTGAAATTGTTCAACCTACTTTGTAACCAAAGAAGCAAAGCTGTGTAATTGAGGGGGTTTTTATTTTATAATGCACATTCTTTATGTATTTTTATTTAGTGTTTTCTCATTCACAACTTTCTTTGCTGTCTAGCATGATCTGCATGACCTATAATCTTTGAACCACTTTCGTACCTCATGTTTTTATCCAGCACTCTTATTGTAATATGTAATAGTCTGTGAACAATGTCAAATAAAAAAGAAAGAACAGCTGGTTTTGGTGGAGCTGAGCTAGTGTGCTATGCACTAGTTGTTAAAAAAAAAAAAAAATAAATGAAGTGAGCCATCTTTTGTTCATTTAAAATGGTGTTTTGAATTTCGTATGCAGAAAACGTTTTGTTACATTGCAGATTTTAATGTATTTAATAAATGCAACATGCAAATTAAGTGCAGTGTATACTGAGTATTTAAATTAAAAATGTACATTTCATAAATACAGTTTCAAGAGAGACCATCATTTGTGTAAACTAACACAGTGTGTCAAATCGATGTATAAATATATATATATATATTTTAACACATTTTCTGAGATTAAACTGCAGTTTTGTTGAATATTTTTTTGGCTGTAGATGTTGTTACAGTGAGGCTAAATTCAATAGCCCTTTTTTTTTTTTCTTAACAAAATGAAGAAAGGCAACTTCAGTGAGCCAGTAATAGAATAATGCCAAAATTATAACTGCTTCTCTTGCAACAAACTTTTTTTTTTTTTTTTTTTTAATTCTAGGAAAAGCGTAATTCCGATGCTGTTGGTGACACTATTGGTTCGGGGTTTGCACTGATATAAAATTAACATTTGGCTGTGTGCTGGGGTGCTGGAACAGTTTGGTATGTTAAAACCAGCAATCACTTTTGAGGAACGCTTACAGGAGCAAGCTGCGCAGCGTGCCATCCCAGGCAGGCACAGCTCTGAGTCGTCGCTCCAGCGTGCTGCAGTCTAGCTCACACTTAAGCCTGCACCTATTCCATCAGGTTGCCTGCAGATGTTTGCTTCAGTATCTTGCCCTTGTGTGTGTCTAACTCTGGTCAGGTTTGTGTGTTAGGTAAAACAAAAGAAGCAACACTGGAAACTGCGACTTTTGGTGTCTTCACATCTCAAGGAAGCATCCTTGTCCCATGTTCCAGAAACTTGGAGCATCACACTTTCCCAGTACGGTAAGCATCAGTTCACAGCACAGTTCAAAAAAGCCCTGTGTGTGTGTGTGTGTGTGTGTGTATATCTTTATAAGTACTCACTGAAGTAATACACTAAAATGATCTCCATTTCAGTTGTAGATTGGTGTTCCTGGCCTGCTACAGGCATACATGTATACTGCTGTAAATCCTTTAGCGAAACAAGGGCTTTGCATACAAATTAGAATGCAAAGTATTTCAGTGGCTAAGTGTATTTTCCCTCCAGTGTGACCTGCAGCTCACTCCAGCTATACAGCAAGGATGTAGCTGGTAAAGTAAGTAAAAAGGGACAAGTTGGGGGACTTCTGGGAACAGAAATCCTTCGGATGAATAGTTGAGTAAAACTTTTATGGAGGGAACACACTAACTCTCAGTTCATTCTTAAGGATTGAAATGGAGACATTTGAAACATGACCGAAGTTGTTAATGTCCTGCTGACGGTAGAAGTAAAGAATCGGGCCAAAGAGGAGACAGTCCTAAGCGCTTCTGCGTTCCTGTGGAGCTGGTGTCTGTGCATCTCCTCTCCCTCTCGTGCCATGCTTGTGACCTTGGTGCGTGGAGTTGTCTGCGTGAGCCGTGCAGCACAGCGACAGTTAGATCCACTTACACATAGGTGGTCTGGAGGAGTGGTTTTTTCTCCAAAAGAAAGAAGCTTTTAGTAAATCTGCTGGAAATAGGGGATGAAACAAAAGATTAAACCGATACTGTCATAAATCCTTTGTTTCTTTTGCTCCACTCCCGTCAGGTTTGGGTTTGGGTTTTGGTTTTAGTCTTCTCCTGGTGGGAGGTTGTCTTCAGCTCTAAATGCCAGCTCAGCTTGCTGTGTGATAACACTAAAATGGCAGAAAAGGGTCTTTGAATTGCTGCTCTACCTTCCCGAGTGGCAGTCTGAGGTTGCTGCCTGGGGAGAGAAGGGAATGGCAGTTCCTCAGACTGAGAAGATTGTCTTGATGTTACTAAACGTTTGATTTCAGATGGGGAAGAATGGCTTGTTGACAAATGATTGTGTTACTGTTGAGCTGTCTCAGCTGCTATGCTGCTTTGTGGACACGGTGTCAGTCCGCTTCGCGCTGCCGCAGAGCTTTTCTTTGTTGTCCTTACGTGTGACGGCACCAGCGGTGTCAATCAGCCGCCCATCAGCGCCTGCATCGCGTGGGGCTGTGCAACAAAGAGCCCGGTGCTCCCCCGCTCGGGGGTCTGGCGGGCGCCGTGAATGGGTGCGGGCAGCTGTGCCCACCGCTCCTGCCGCTCGGTGTCAGCTAATTGCTTTTGGGTGCCTTTGTGCTTTTTCAGGGAAATGACTGTGTTTAGGGAGCTGTGTGTGGAAGCGGGCTCTTAAGATGTGATGCCGTCCTCTGTGGGAAGCAGTGCTGTTGCATATTCCTGTGGCACGTGCCTTTGGAATGACTCCATAGCTTCAGCGTAACCAGTAGAGCAGTAATTCAGCTGCTGGGCTGACCTGCTGTGCTTTGGATGGGGCTGACTGTGCGATTTGTGCGCGCTTGGCACAGACTGGAGGGAGACTGCAGCCGAGGTGTCTCTGCGGCAGAAAGCATGCTAGAGCAGGAAGGTCTTAAAGCGATGACGCTTAGCTTTGTGGTGGCTCTGAATTAGCCCCTGGACCTCGAAGAGGATGTGTCAGAACATGCAGGGAAAGGCCACAAAACCAACGGAGGATGCGGAGGAAATGCTTGATGATGAGAGGCCGGGAAGGCGGTGGCTGGCTCGCAGGGGAGTGGGCTGTGGGAGCGCTGACGGGCAGCTCGGGGGTCTCCAGGGAAGGTGACGGGCGAGGTGAGCACAGGACTGTCATTCACCACATCTCACCCACAGGGAGTGCGTATTTTTTCACGTGGCAGAAAGTGACCTTTGGAGCTGGCTGCCAGGGGGCCATCGCGGAGGCAGGTAGGATGTCCGAAACGGGGCCAGAAAACGGCGGGGCAGCCGGCCGGCCCCAGGGGGGTGCGCTCGCGCCAGCCCCACGCGCCGCTGCTGGCTGGGAGGAGAGGAGCAGGAGCAGGAGCCGGAGCGGGAAGAACTGCGAAGGGCGGCTAAACCGCCTGCCCGTCACCGCATCTCCTGCCGCCGCTCCAGACAGAGCGCGGGGCGCGTTCACTAACAGATCCGCAACGTTTTGCGGTCTAAGGTGAGATTTCAGCTCAGCAACAGCCCAGCACATTGGCCCCCTCGAACTTCGGTTTGAGCAAGTTTCCCGCCTTTCCGGGGAGTGCCCCAGAGCGGCTGGTCACGGCCGCCGAGCCGCGGGACGTGGCATCCCGAGTGCCAGCAGCCAGCGCAGCCATCTTGGCCTGGGTTATTTTTTGTGTGTGTGTCGCCGCCCCCCCAGCACGCCAGGGCGCCCCTTTCCGGCGCCGCCCGTGACGGACGAGCGCTGCCCGCCGAGTCGGGAGGGGCGGCGGGGCCCCACCTGCCCTGCGG
>JAVJGI010000003.1:29412309-29428129 GCA_035590275.1 Ibycter americanus | reverse complement strand
CCAAGGGCTGCAGGCCGCGGGCACCGGCCTGGCGGGGCCTCCGCTGCGAGCCGAGCTCATGGCTGACTGAAGCGACTCTGCTGCATTTCGTGGGCTCGTCGCCGCCTTCTGTGGCGTTCCTTTTCAGAGGCCACCTGCCTTTTCCCTCCCTTTTACTTGTAAAGTTCTTTGTAACGCAAGGGACGCGCCTTTTTCCTTTCTGGTGTCGCTAAGCGTTAAACGCCAGTGCATTTATCCTCACTTGGGCATGTCAGGGGCTGCAGTGGCTCAGGGCGGGTTTTGGACTGCTCGCTACTATCTGCGATCTGCTGCAAATTTGGATCTTAATTTTTCTTGGGAGTTTGACGGAGGGCCTGGAGAATAGACTCAGGGCAGGGGCGTGAAGCTAGTGGATCGTATTTAAAGTGTTGTTAAAACATACCCCAGAGGTACGTTAGGGGCACAGTGTTCTCCTGGTGACGTACAGGGCTACAGAGCAGGTGGAGGTTTGAAATCTAGCAAACTAGTGTTTTCTGCAGCCGAATAAACTCTTGCTTAAAACACTTCCCATTTATTACTTTCCAAAGCGCTAAGAAGAGAGGTGAGGTACTTGGCAGTTGGAAGAGCAGCTCTGAAGAGCAGCGTAAGAATGTTTGGTGGCAGTCGTGCTGCATCGGCATGTGGATTCCATCGCATGGTTCACGTATGGGCCGACCCGGCTGAGCGGGAGCGCTGCCATCCTGCTGTCAGGCCTCCCGTGTGCTGCGGGCCCTAACGCACCCTCGAAATAATACAGCTGCTGAGCCCGCAGCTTGAGCTAGCGCAGATCTTGCTTTCCGGAGTCATATTTGACAGTATAAAATTGCCACCTCATCAGGCATCTTTGGTGTCCCAGGAAAATGCATAAAAGACAGCTAGTGCCTATGTAACAATTGCCTGTTTTGTCGTTTAACTTTGAATTCCAGTATGCTTGTAGCACAACTGGATGATTTTGTGTGAATCTGTCTTTATTTCTTGTTTGTTTTCTGGCGTCACGAGCATGGCAATGCCTCTGAAGAAAATGAAACACGTTTTATATTAACATTTCTTTCATGCCTTGTATTCTCCAAGTTGAACTTCAATGTTGAAACTAGCAATAGGGCAAATCCTGTCTCATGTCAGCAAAAAAACCCCCAGTCTGATGTAATATTTCTTTGGCAAATGCTCTTCCTGTGTTTAGGCAGCTAATCCTTGCTTGAGGGAGTATCTAGGCCACCCTTTCCCACTCTGTTGTGCAGGGCTCTCATGTGGCTCTTGCAGTGATGGAGCATTTTCAGCCTCTGCAAACTGGGCTTCCTGAAAGGGCCTCCTGCAGCAGGGTTGGGAGCTGAGGACCATCGGCCATTTTAGGACAAGATGTCCTCCCAGCCTCCTTCCTCATGCGGGTGCGACTCTTTTGTAGCTTGAGGTCATCCTGTGAGATGAAGCTAGGCTCTCATTTTGTGGTGTCCAGTGATGATACAGTAGGCAACGGGCTTAGACGGAAATCCAGGAAATTGCATTTAAACATAAGAAAAACTATTTTACCGGGAGATGGAATGCAGGCGCAGGCTGTCCAGAGGGGCTGTGGATCCCCATCCTCGGGGGTCCTCCCCTCCCAGCCAGGCACAGCCCCACAGCCTGCTGTCACTGGCCCCTGACAGAGCAGGGGTATGGTGGGGGGTTCCGGGGGTGCCCCCCCTCGGCCCCTTCGCCATGCACCTGCTTTGGGTCTGTCCCACCCTGCCCTGCTGCCTTCGGTAGCGCTTCTGTTCCCTTCTTTGCACTGGCGTCAGTGCTCCTGTGGCAGAGGGACCAGCCAGTGCATGGACTGACCGCGTGGGGAAGGTTGCACTGGAGGGGCCACGCCGGTTGAAGTGGGGAGCGGATTGCAGGGCTGTGGGTGCAGGAAGGCTGGGACTGGCGGCAGCAGACCCGCCTCAGTCCTCGGCTCCGGAGTAGTGCTGGCTGGTCGCTGTGCGTCTGCAGAGGTGTACAGCAAACTGGTGCCTCAGTTGCCTGTGCACTGTGTGTCGGAGCTTCTGGTGCTGTGGCCAATAGCTCAGCTCGGCTCTGCCCCTTCACTGCCCCTGTCCTGTGTTTTAATCCTGCCAGCTGCCTTGGATGAAGGCAGGTGTCTTGGCACGTGCTACCTTCTGAATTTCCTTTACAACCCTTTCTCTCGTTTACTCTAAAATGCGAGCAGGGGAAATGTGTGTGCAGGTCTCGAGGTTCACAAATTAGAAAAAGCTTTTTTGCTTTGGACAATTTTCCAGATTTGAAATGAGTAGTTACATTTGTTTACTCTTCCAGTGAGAGGATCTGAAGGGCTTTATATGGTGAATGGGCCACCTAGTTTCACAGAGAGCACAACGTTTCAAAGGTACTGTTACTACGGCTATTTTTGATCTTTTGCAGAAACAGAATAAATTTCTAAAAAGTAAAGAAGGACTCCAGAATTGAAAAATTTGTAAATATAAATTAGTTTTTTCTTACTGTCAGTAGTTCAGAAAATTGATGATTTTGAAGGCTCTATGCTTGCCTGACTTCTCACTGCCCAGGTAATAATCGCTGAACAATTGCAGAGTAGAGTGCAGTGTTACAAAGCGCTACTCAGAAGCGCAGCAGGAAAATTGTTGTGTTGCTTTTTGTTTTTGTCAAAAATAACTTACGTGGTACATTCAAGTGCTAATGTGCATTACTTATTTCTTTAGGGACTCTGGAAAAAATTGCAAAGCTGTTGCTTTTAGCAAGGATGGTTCCCTCTTTGCCTGGTGCAATGGAGAAAAGTAGGTGCATTTTATCATATTAATCGTGTAGTTTGTGTTGAATAAACTGGATCAGTTATGCCCCATGTACTCTTGTCTGTGTAAAGGCTACACTGGTAATGCAAGTGTTTGCATACACGCTTTAAGTGCAGTTTATTTTTGCCTTATTCAGAGCAGTGGCTTTGTTTCCTGAATATCAGATGAAGTATTTGCCATTTTTCTCATATTTATAACGCACCCATTCCTGTAGAATCTGAATATGCTTTATTTGGGCTTTTTGTTCATAGTTCCCAGTAAAAGAGTACCTGGTTCTCTGGGATTAATCTGTTAGTAAAGTTCACAGAAGATTACTAGTCTATGCACCTCATGTACAAACATCACAGGGTGCTTTTTTTTTTTTTTTTAATAGACCAGGTGCATTATAGAGTTCACTAGAGATCATCCTTCACATGAGAGTGCACCATGGGGTTGCTGCTCTAAAGAGGTGATAAGGCTTCTTCTGAAATGTTGGTATTATTATTAACAGGTTAAAAAAAACCTGCAGAAGTATTTAGCAATGCCGTTTAACCATTTCTTTTAAAGTAGATAACACAGATGTAGGATTCATTACTTCCACTGTTGTTCCTGGTTCTCCAAAGTATTCAGACTCTTTGTTTTTCATTAAAAACTTCATTTTTTGTCAATTGGAAAGTTCCATTTCCAGAAAATGTTTGTGGGGAAAAATGTTTTTCAAACAACCAAGTTCTGTATCCAGGTACCCATACTTGAAATGAGAATATTCCAAATGGCAAATGTTTCCGGTCCCTAATACCTCTTTGTTCTGGGGGCTCTCTGTCTTCCTTCATTTTTGAGGGGGAGCAGTTAGCAAGATGGTGAGGAGCAGGCTCCTAGTGCAGCTTCTGAGAACAGCAGTGGCTTGGATGCATTTTTTTTTTGTTTCTTTGGACTCCGTACGTGGCAGATCTTTAACATGCAGTGTTCAGAGGTGCTGCTTGACCTTGTTTGTTCAGCTGCCTGACCTTTGCTTTTTATTCTTCAGGTCTCCCTGCGTCTCCGAACCTCAAAAATCCCAAATGTTGAATGCTGTATTCTTATAGATAGAAGACCTTTAAAAATATGTGGGATGAAGGTGTTTTAACTCATTTAGAATCTTTCTGGTGGCTGTTCCTCAGCTTTAGAACTGGGGGAGTGTGGGTGGACTCTATAGAAATAGAGTATAGCTCGTCTCTTGTTCAGAGTTTAGATGTTGCAGATAAAAATACGTGATGTGTTTTGACCCATGGTTTCACTTGGTTTCGGTTATGCTCCGGTATCTGGTTTTAAAATGTGTTCTTGCAGAGATTTAGTAGAAGCGGGAGGGGGAGAAAACCTCTTCTAATTTTGTTACGTTGGCCAAATCTGGGACAGATCTAGAAGAATCAAATATGTGAAAAGTTACCTTGGCTATTAATTAACTAGTCTAAGCATGCTTTATTGAAATAGCATCTTTTGGTTCCAGAGTAAATATTGTTAATGTCACCAATGCTGCATTACTGCGTTCCTTTGATCTTCCAAAGGCAGTTTGCCTTGAATTCTCGCCAAAGAATAATGTTCTGGCAACGTGGCAGGCTTACACAAGTGAGTATTTTACCAGCTGTAAAAGTACATGGGCTAACTGCATATTTTAATTTCGTTTGCAGGCTTTCTATTACCTGATTTGTCACTGTAGCATGTTTATTGGCTAAATGAGCAGTATAGAAAGTACACAGAAAATTATATGGGTAATCAAGTACATAGTGGAGGAGGGAGGGATGCCATCTTCTGAAAGCATCTGGTATCGACCGTTCTTACAAAGCTAAATCAGAGTGCACGTACTAACAATTACCCTATTACGTAAATCACATGTTTCTAAAAATTGCTAACTGATCTTGGTGCAAAGAGTGTGCTTGAGTCATATGCTGTTCAAGCAGTTTATAGTTGTGTATAGACAAGGAAAATTGTAAGCTGTCTCAGACTAGTCATGTCCTCCACTGGGCCTAGCTGACTTGAGTGTTCTCTGTTGTCCAGAGGGCTTTTTTTCTCTCCTCTGCCTCTCTGTGGAGTTTATGTTCCTGATTTAGGTCGCATCCAAGCTGTGTGTCTGAAGTAGGCGGTCTAAATGCTTCCTTACACAGACAGAGCTGGCCACAGGCTGAGTGTGCGGGAGGGGTGGTCTGGGGCAGGTGGTAGGAAAAGACCAGCGCAAGTGGCAGGACTGACGCCAGACTGTGAAGAGAACTATTGGAAGGTCTGTTCCAGATCATTGGTAGAAGTGGGCAGGCTGTAGCATCCAGAATAAGTAGGAGGGTACAGAGAGTTTAAAACCCACAGAACCATTTTGTACGGCTCACAGATAGAGCTATGACTGCAATGCGATGGGCAAAACGCATAGTATTCTTGTCAGAACAAAATGTAGGAGTGGAGAACATACCTGTGTTGTTTGCCAAGGGGGTGGCTTTTGGTTTTGGTTAAAAAACATGCGTTAAAGAAGCTGTGCTAATGTTGATGGTCCTAGTCTTGTAATGGAGAGTAGAAACCCTACACTTCCAAATGTTAGCTCTTCCTGCAGACGGAAAGACTGTGGAAGGATTTATATTAATATGTAAGGCAATTAGCAGTCTAGGATTTAGTCCCTCAGGCGGAAGATGCTGCTTGTAAGAAGTTTGTGCGTGTTTCGTTGCTTGTAGAATCATGAGATGGAATGTCATGACGGTGAAGCAGATCTAATTCCCAGAGACCACTCCTGTAATCCATGTTTTTGTTGCAGCTGCTAAAGATGGCACAGCGGGGCTGCCCAACCTGCAACTTTATGATGTGAAAACTGGAAAATGCTTGAAGTGTTTCATCCAGAAAAAGATGCAGAACTGGTAAATAACGTTTCCAGATGCTAACTGTTTGCAAAGAACTGTGCTTTCCAAAATCTGATCCAGGTTAAATAGAGCTTTTAGTGTGGTGTTTGCTTTCAAAATACTGCCTGCTACTAGCTGAAAACAAATATCTGCACCATATAAGTATCTTTGTACATAGCTATAATTGTTCATTTCTTAGTATAAATTCACTATCATTTTGTACCACAGAGAAAGCTACGGAGACAATAACTAAGTGTAGCTGTATATATTTTATTAAGCAGATGTCATTTGTCCATTTGAAATATGTATCATGTTTGAACTTGCTTGGCTTTGAAAATGGAGGGGGGAAAAAAGTCCTAGACTGCTAAAGATGAACATAATTTAGTGTTTCTGATTTTTTTTTCTTTAAATGTAGGTGTCCTTGCTGGGCGGATGATGAAAGCATTTGTGCCAGGAATGTAAATAATGAAGTGCACTTTTTTGAAAACAACAACTTTAGTACGCAAGTATTTCTATACGTTTCATTGCATTCCATATAGGTGTCGTCTTTTGAGTGGCTTTTTTCGGTTTTGGGGTTTTTTTTTCTCACTTCTTCTTTTGCTTGCTTTTTATTTTAAATATTGCCTACATTCTGTTTGAATTTGTAGTTCAGAATCGTTATGTTTTAATGAAGTATGTTTCCACTTTCTTGTTTATCTCTTCAGTGACTTATCTAGTATGAAGCGCATCTAATTTTCAATTGGAGGCCTGATTCTTTATTGTTCCTCATTTAATGAGATTCAGGAATTTGTCAATAGAGGATGTGATCTATGATTACTTCTTTGGGTTGTGTGTATTCTGTCAGTGATCATGGCATTTGTTCATTGTACCAAAAAAATGGCTCATTAGAAAATTTATATTGATAGACTATTTTGAGTCAATAGATGTTGAAAAGGGAAAGGGGAAGAAAAAAGCAGGAAAATAAAAATGAATTGGAACAAAAATTTAAAGGGCTAAAAGAAAACTGCTGGGGGGGGGTGATTTTGCTGGTTTTTTTGTTTTGTTTTAAATAAAGCTGAAAAAAGAATTATTCTGGGAGCTAAAAATGCAGCCTATGAGAGATGCAGTTTCCTGAGAATTAGCCCTACTGATGTTGACGAAGCTATACTCGGGAAGCAGGGAACGTCTGTTCCTGCACGAGGTCTGCTGCTCAGAGCAGACTTCCTTGCTGGAACGAGGTTGTAGGTTGCTGCTTTTAATGCAGTTTTTAAAGGTGCATTTCCCCCGAAGTTGTTTGTGTAAAGGGGCAATGTTCAGCATGGAACAGGCCTTTGTAAATGCTTCTGATCAGGAAGAAGCATCCAGTAAAGGTGTGAGGGGAGAACCCTGGCTCTGGGTAATGGTGCATGTTATCTGGGCGTGACTGATGCTGCTTCCTCTGAGGTCAGCACAGATAAGATGAAGAACACTGTGCCTTGCTTAAAACACAAGCTGTGCTGGTGTGGGATTCGGAAGTTTCCTTGCTGTTTGAACTTCCAAATACTGGATTTCAAACCTAGGTTTGGTTCAGGTTGGTTTTGTAAAGAAAAATATGTGATGAAATGGGAGAGTAATGGTTGTTTGCCTAGTAAAAGAAATCCTTTATCATTGAATACACTGTTCTTTGTTATCCATGATACAAGCCCATAAGAAGGTATAGTTAAGTAATCCAGGCTAACGTTGCCTGTCATTAACATCATCACATCTGTGACTTTTTTTTTTTTTTTCCCCAGATACTATTGCAAATAAACTACATTTGCAAAAGGTTAATGATTTTGTGTTATCTCCAGGAGCACAGCCAACCAAGGTACCTCTGATGTTGTTTCCAATTTTTTTTTCTTAGTTTTCTTTTAAAAATTTCTGTGATTTTAGTACAAATTGCTAACAGTGAATAGACCCTGTGCTACCAAGAATATCATCTGCAATAAAATGTCATGGCTTTGTTTTAGGTTGCTGTATATGTGCCGGGCAGTAAAGGCGCACCATCATTCGTTAGACTCTATCAGTATCCCAACTTTGGTGGCCCTCAGTCTGCACTAGCCAATAAAAGTTTCTTTAAAGCTGACAAGGTGACGATGCTATGGAACAAAAAAGGTATAACAGCTGTCTATTTAAACTTTTATATTCTACCCATTTTAGATTTAATTACTTTTTCTGTGTGGGTTTTGCGTTTAATTTACATGTGCAGATAAATACTGAAGATAGCTGTTAATGCCAATGCAATGCATTAGAATTCTGAATACCCTGAAGTGCTGGTAACTTCCCTGTGTTGATTTCCATGACTTACGTGTATCGTAACTGAGAACATTCTACATGTTGGTAAATTTTGAAGTTGAATAGCAAATTCAAATTTAATTTTGCATTCTGTGATGATAATGTATTTAGACAGTAAACATAAGATTATACCAGAGTATAAATCATTCTTAATCTGTAAAACTGTATATGCACAGACATATCACGATCGGGATGACTCGCACAGTCCTCTGTGCTTTGCTGTTAGCTAGCAATGAGCTGTTTCAGAATAATTTTGTAAAAAACATTTTACTTCAACCCCAGATTGTTTGAAATAGAGGAAGGTATTGTGTGTGGAAACCACATGTAGGCACGCAATCTTGGATGTAACAGATGTTGATGAAACATTTTATTCAAGGACTGATCAGAATGCTCGGTTTCTGCCTTAGATTAATATCTTTTTTTTATGGCTGCAAAAGTATGTTCACTTTCACGTAATTCAGCAGTGAATGGATGGACTTAGCTTACACTTCCCATCTGAGAAGGGAACATACTCATTCCGTGTGCGTTAACATCTAGGAAAAATTAAATTCAGAAGAGAATAACAGCACCGTTATGCAAGCAACTAACTGGAATTCATAATTGAATTAATTTCTCTTTGTTCACTGTAGTTTGGGAAATAGTTTGTAATTTGCAATGATTGTGTTGAGTAACTGTATGTCTATTCTATTAGCCACTGCTGTGCTAGTCATAGCTAGTACAGAAGTTGATAAAACAGGTGCTTCGTACTATGGAGAGCAAACTCTGCACTACATTGCAACAAATGGAGAAAGTGCGGTTGTACAGTTGCGTAAGTAGCTCTCAGGCATTTTTTCATTGTATTATAGCTCTCAGTAGTGGGAATTGCTGTTTCGCTAGCTTTTGTTTAATGTACGAGGGGGTTTTGTTAGTGTAATGAAGTAATCTTTTAGAAAAAAAAAAAGTACTCTTAAAAAAAAAAAGTCCTTCACCAGAAATTTTTTTACTTTGGAGTAAGGTGGGTTTTGTTGGTTTTGGGTTGTTTTTTTTTTTTCAAAAACAATGTGTTGGAGGGAAGCAAGTGGGCGCGCTTAATTTCAGTGTTTTGTTTGAATTGGAAGTCCATTAATTTCACCTGTGGTGGTATTTTTTCATTGTCTTAAGCTGTTTATGTTAAACACCTGTCTTGTTTGGGGTTGTAGAGAGGCTGGTTTGTTGTAAATATTTCAAAACACCGGGGGTGGTGTGCAGTATCTATGCCTAAGTGACTGTAGAGAGAGGGTGAAAATATATTCTTGCTGATGGGGAGAACACCTCCAGTTTGCCTTCTGTAGCAAACCTGGTGGTAGCAAGTCCTGTGCCCCATTTCCCTTTGTTGTTAACTTGGGAGAAATAATTGGGATTATAACTTGGTATCTAGAATCTCTCTGGGAGCAGTTTCCTGGATTGAGAACACCAGCTGTTTAATTACATGCTTATTAAAACCTCCTTTGCCCTTTAAAGTTATTTATTTCCAATGCACCTTTATTTAACAGGAGGTTTATAATCATTTTTTGTTTAATTTAGCTATTCCTTTTCAAGGAAAAAACCAAGCTGACATCTGTTTTGTAAAACTGTTTTCCAGCAAAAGCAAGTGGTCGGCACTTGGAGTGAGTGGGGCCTCACTTCCTGTAGATTTGTATCTTCTGGTTACTTTTGAGGTCCAGTTTTGAAGCCTTTTTTTCATGCTAGCGTTCGTAGAGGGGTTTTTGGTTTTGACTAACCCATGCTCATGCTGCAGACTTTGCCTTCGCTGTTGAAGCCTGTATAAAGCTGCCCTTGTCTCTCCAGCTGCCCGCTGTTGTGAAATGTGCAGAAACGTAATTTTCTATCAGACCTCTCTCTGCAGTGGTGTTTGGTTAATGTCCTCTAGAAAGTTTTAAAGGGAAGAACAGACAGTGTGATCGTACAGCTTAGTTTCTGAAGATAATGAGGCTTTAGCATAACAGGAATGAATTATTTAAAACAGTTTGTTATTTTGGGTCAGCATCTGGATTTAAGAATTGTCAGTAATGCACTCATCATTTATGTGAAATACAGGTAAAGATACCCAGATTATGAAAAGTTACAGTGACCTGTGGTTTTATTTACCCCTGTATATTTTACATGAGTTTCATCACTAATTCTTCATTCTTCAATATCTTCTAATGTTCTGACCCACAGAATAGCTTCTGACAAGTTTTAATCATTACGTCTAAAATCTTTTTTGTGTGCTGTCTCACTTTAAAATCTGTCTTATGAAATACCATGCGTGAGCATGGTCCAAAGATAGTTTAGATCGGTATTTCTTAGCTCTACAAAGCTGAGCTATGCAATATTTCTTAGATTAAAAAAAGAGGAACTAGTGTCCAGCTGGTATAAAACTCCTGGTTTTGCAGGCTTCCAGTGGGACAGTTTGAGAACGTCCTGAGAGATCATACCTGAATAACAAGGGGGGTGCGGGGGGGGGGGAAGGAATTGTTTTACGTTAAAAAAATATGCTTACTGTTAAAAGTGCGGGTGCTGACCCTGCAGAGGTAATTTGGAATGGCTGCAGTTATTGTTGCAAACCTTAACTAAAAGTGTCAGAAGATAAAGTGTTGTTTCTACCTCTGTTGTTACCAGAATTCATTTTTACTGTCAGTAATTAGATGACAGCATTTTAGCAGAGCACAAAGTTACCACTATTGATTTTATTCTTGCTTGCACTGAAAAGATACAAGCTCCTAACAATAGCTGCGTATTTTCCTTTTCCTTTAGCAAAAAATGGTCCTATTTATGATGTTGTTTGGAACCCCAGTTCTGTTGAGTTCTGTGCTGTGTATGGTTTTATGCCTGCCAAAGCAACAGTTTTTAATCTGAAATGTGACCCTGTGTTTGATTTTGGAACCGGTCCTCGCAATGCTGCCTACTACAGCCCCCATGGACACATCCTAGTGCTAGCAGGATTTGGAAATCTCAGGGGACAGATGGAAGTGTGGGACGTTAAAAACTACAAACTCATTTCCAAACCGGTAGCTTCAGATTCCACATACTTTGCTTGGTGTCCTGACGGGGAGCACATTGTAACAGCTACGTGTGCTCCAAGGCTACGAGTCAGTAATGGTTACAAGATATGGCACTACACTGGCTCTCTATTACACAACTATGAAGTTCCATCAAAAGAAGAAATGTGGCAAGTTTCCTGGCAGCCCTTCTTGGATGGAGTGTTCCCCGCGAAAGCAGTAAAATACCAGGCAGTTCCAAGTGAATTGCCCAGTGCTGAGCCAAAGCCTGCCCAAGCGTACAGACCTCCGGCCCTGAGAAACAAACCTGTAACAAGTTCCAAGCTCGTAAGTTGACAGTTTCATACATGAACTAAATTGTTCTACTTCGTCGCTTTGCCTGTCTTTGAAGCTCGGCCTCAAATACGTGTATATTTTTAATGAGGGACATCAGAAGAGTCATCAGACTGGCAGTAGTATTGTGGGGTTTTTTGAGAGGTTTTCTTGATAATCCTGTTCGGCGCTTTGCTCACTGTTTGCAAGGATGTATGATAGAAAACTAAAATTTCTTTGGTCCAAATACTATCCTTTGACAAAGTCGTTTGCAAATTTTAAAAAAACTCTCTGCAATATGCACTGGAACAATGAACTGCAAACTTGGTTTACGGTGAAATTGGGTGCTCTAGTTAAGATAGAAGCCTCTGATTTGGGTGACCCGACTTACCAGTCTAAACCCAGCTATATGGGTGGTTGACTGCCCTCCCAGCAGCTTTTTTTTTTTTTTTTTTGTAAATTTACTTGCTAGAAAGAGATTTGATTGTCAGCAAGTCAGCTGCAGTTTAAGCAGGTTACAGTAGAATGACCTACTTGTCTAATTAGTTTCTGTTCTGCGAGTTTTCAAAGTAGGCTGAGTAGCAACTAATCATGTTTAACGATTGCACCCTTGATGTTTAAGTCTTAGAGAACTTTGATTTTGAGCCTGTGCTTTTGAAGGAATGACTGATGCTTGGCTTGTGAGGAATCTGTTAATAATGCTAATGTCTGATTTTGCAAATGATCAACAAGCAGAGGTAGTAGAGAAAAAGATGTGTTAAATAAAATAATTCTGTTTACTTATATGGGCAAGAAATCTTGTCATATGCGTTAAAACAATGCAGCTCCTCATTTAAGGGTTACCTTAAAAAAACAAAAGACTAAACCCCCCAACTTTCACCCCCAAGAGACCCCATCCCATCTCTCCTCCCAGCAACCCATTTTTCCTTTCTTGTCACTAGGAGTCTGAGTTAAAAAGTTGTTGACAAAGGCAAAATGCCAAGCTTCATTCATTTTGTGCTGGTTTATTCCCCTTTGATTTTATTCCAGCCTGAGATAGAAAACATGCCGATTTTGTTATTTTATCAGAAATCCAAAAAATCTTCAGGACATACAGGGATAGTCCCATCCAAACTTGAGAATGGATGAGTTTGAAACCCTTTTCACACTGTCTTCTGCTACTTGGAAGACAAAGGGCACATACCTGTTTTTTCTTTTCTTTCTTTCTTTCTTTGTTCTTCCTCTTCCTTTATGGTTCGTCTTTGCACATGGTCTTGCCTTAAGTAGGTTTGGGGGTTCACTCAGGCTCTTTGTAGCAACACACTTGCCAACATGGAATACAGGTTTTATAACTGTTCATTTTGCATATCCTGCAGCATGAGAATGAGCCACCTCAGAATATGAAACCACAGTCGGGAAGCAGTGATAAGCCACTCTCTAAAACAGCTCTCAAAAATCAAAGGAAACACGAAGCAAAGAAAGCTGCGAAACAGGTACTGCAAAAGTAGTTCTTTCAAGGGTAATGTTTATCAGTTTTCACAAATGGCTCAGATCTGTTGCCGAGCAGCAACCGCTAGTTGCACCAAGAGCCCTCCACGTACCTTGCACGTGCCAAGTTGTGGAGCAGGCTGGTAGACTTTTTAATCGGACTAAAGCAGGTACAAAAGGATGACTTAAAAATAACAGCTTTGGTTAGTTGCTGTGAACATCAGCAGAAATCAACGTTGAGACTTAAGTAATTCTAACTTTTCACCTTTGGACACCCTGCATGGTTTTTTTCAGTGTTAGGTGAGAGGAAAGAACGGACTTGCTGCTTCTTTGTTGTCCCCCCAGCAGGTCAGGGCTGAGGCACATTATCAGGGCAGACCAAAGACAGCCTGTTCTGTGACACCCTCTTTGCTTGCTATTCTTTGGCTAGATAGAGAAAAATCAGCTTTTGGTATTAGTCTTCCAATTTCTTTGAACTTCTGAAGCAATAATTTCTTTAAATAAGATTTTTTAAAATTTCTCAACACTGGTTTTGAGCCCTTTCTTTTGCTTCAGAGACAATGACCCACCAGTCTGCTTTATAAAACATTTGTATATGTATTTGTCTTCTTGTTCTTACTGATGTTTCCCTGTGCTGTGTATGGTTGGTGTCTTGAGGAAGTAGAAATTAAACAAGAAACAGCATGCGAGTTGTTACAGATAACCCTTCTTTTCTGGAAAGCATATATATATATATATATATATAGGTAACGCAATACATGAAAGCAAGTCATTTTACAATTTTTGGAGTATACCAGCAAACTAGTGAAAGAAGAAATATTAAATGGGTCCCTTAAAATCACTAAAGACATTTTTCAGTCCCTTTGTAATCAAAGGTATGTTCTAGATAATGTGTTTATTTTATTTGTCTACAGGAGGCCAAAGCTGATGCGAACCAGGAATCTACACAGTCCTCAGCATCACAGAATGCACCACGGAGTGCTGTGCCTGCTGTTACATCAGGAGATCCTGAAGTTGACAAGAAGATAAAGAACTTAAAAAAGGTGAGGGTTGTTTTTTTCTTCCAACAAAGAGCAGATTTCTCTTAAGAGATGGGCTGTAAGATCTAGTCTGATTGTAAGGTGACTTGAGCTCAGTAGGAGGGCATTTACACAGATGGTAATGTCCTGAATTTGGAAAAGGAAGTTGGTTTACATCTTGTAAAACACTAGTGGTCATCACTTGCCAGGACTCCTAAAGATCATCTTGGAGGTTGCCGTGTAGAAGCCCCAGTCTCCTATTATGAACACTGTTGCATGTGCACGCAGTCGTCGCAGCTGAGGGATCGGTATGGCTTAATGGTGTTCGTGCTTAGAAGGCAGCTGTGTGGGCTGCTTGTTTATTGGATCTTGGATCTGAGAAGGGAACCATGTTCTGTGGTTTTGGTTTCTTCCCTAACTTCTAAATGGTATGATTGTGACGTTTACAGCCAATCTTGGATTAAATAATTTCAGAATGGAAGTTTTTTGGTCAAGGCTAGAGAATTCCATTTCTGCGTAATCCGTCAAGACTTCTAGTTTTCTCTTGGCTGCCTCCTGCTTTTTGTGGTCTCTGTTTGGGTTAATAGTCCAAGCTTTCCGAGGAAAATGTGTGGTGAAGAGGGATAGTGATAGTGGAGGAGTAATTTCTGAATTTGGATCTAGCCCTTCAGTGAGATAATGCATGGTGTTTATGTTTCAGAGCGTAAGAAGTGCTTCTGTTCTCTAGGTTTTGTTCTTGAAGGAAATCTCTTTCATTGGTGTGAAATTCTGGACTGAGCATCTGAAGATGCTTAAATGAAATGTGCCTTCCATGTTGAGACTTGCCTCCTGGTAAATCAGGCAATTGCAAGTGCGGGAACTTCGAAGACTGGTTTTTTTTCTACTTGGTTCACCAATATTTTTGACTTTAGGATGGTTTTGGTTTGTTTGTTTGTTTTCCAGAAACTAAAGGCAATTGAGCAGCTGAAAGAACAGGCAGCTGCGGGCAAACAGCTAGAGAAGAATCAGGTACTGTTCCAGATGTATGCAGTTTATTCAAGTTCCATTTTATAATAAGCTACATCTGTGACATTTTGTGGGTTTTTTTTGTTCTAGTTGGAGAAGATTCAGAAAGAAACTGCTCTCCTTCAGGAACTGGAAGACCTAGAACTGGGTCTTTAAAACTCTGGAAACCTGGTGTGGTGTTCGCACAAAGTTAATGAAAAATACAATTTGTATTAACTCGAACACAATAAAATGTTTCAGCAAATGACTGAGGATATATGCTGCATACTTGCCTTTTACAAAGCTTTCCTAAAGATTTGTGCACTTGTGAAACTGTAAACAAGTAACGAGTATCACATCAGCTGGTTCTGCTGCTGCTGTTCAAACTAGAAATGTGCTTACGGTCTTGAAAGCATATTGCCTGAAGAAAAACACCAACCCCCCCAAACCCCCCCCAAAACCAGAAGCAGCCTGTTGGTTTGCCTTTTCCTTGTTTGGGTGCGAGGAGGGAGGGTGATGAGGTTTACCCATTTGATAGCTTTATTATATTTAAAAAGATGTGATCTTTATGCAATAATGGGATGTAGATAAAAATAAAGAGCATTTAATAATAAAAAGTACTTCTGTTCTTCTGTTTCAAGGGCAGAGTGTTTAAAAGAACGAGACCATGCCACCATCAAAAATAATTATTGCTAAGGATAAATGAAGCTTCAGGTGCTGCAGCTGCGGTGGTCACCCTTGCAAGTATTTTTTACTGTGTGATTTTTATTTTCCTTCCTTCCGGTTCTGACTTTGCCCTTCCTCTGGTCTGGTCCCTTTATGTGTGAGCATCGAAGGCCAAGGGCTGAGCAGCAGGGGAGGCGGCGGGGCCGCTCACGGATGCCGGCTCGGCTCGGGGGGGCCCGGGGCTGCCGGCCCGCAGCTTGCTCGCTGCTTTCCTGCGCTTAAATCCGGCCTCGGTGGCACCGTCAGGTGGCGGCTGCCCCCCGTCCTTGGTGGCATTCTTCGGGGTGCCGCGTGCCCGCGCTGGGGCTCTGGGGGAGCCCGGTGCCCTCGGTGCCACCGCCGCCGTGCCCGGTGTCCCTGTGCCCGCGGTGGGGCTGTCACGGCGCCTG
>JAVJGI010000003.1:29391436-29411498 GCA_035590275.1 Ibycter americanus | reverse complement strand
CACGAGTCCCGCCGGGAGCGCGGCTGCGGGCTGCGGGGGGTGCCCGGGGGTGCCGGGCCTGCGGCGCGCCGCGGAAGGCCGCTCGCTGGAAGGCGCTTTGGTACCTGATGCGGCAGGACGGGGCCCGGTAATTTTTACTCCGGCTGTTGCGGAGGCGGCTGGCGGAGATGCGAGCCGAGGGGCAGCTCGGTAACGTGTAACGTTCATCCCGATCAACGGCAGCGAGGTCACCCGTGTGCAGAAATGGCGGGGAGCGGCGTGAGCCCGTCCCGGGACGCGCTGCGTTAGTTACAGCGGCGCTCTGTGGAGCTTGTGGGTGCGGAGCGAGGCCGTACGTTGGCTTTCCGACCTCACAGCTCTTCGCGGGGGGGAGCAGGCCGTGCGCTGCTCAGTGGGCTTTACCAAAGCATTGCCTCTGCGCTAGTACGCTGCGTGAAACCCACCGCCCCCGCGACTGTCAGGGCTTGTGACATGTAACTGAGCCGCAGATCCGCGCTGTTCTTTGGCATGAAGAATTTTGGGTCTACGTTAAACTGAACGGATTGTGAACGGCGCGAGTAGCGGTGTTGCCAGTTCAGCAGCTACTGTAACATGCAGCACTCCAGTTTCGGTGACAACCCCTGTCTGTGTTTAGTGTCTCCTGAGGCTACAGGCGGGTGTTTGAGGAGTACATGCGGGTTATTAGCCAGCGGTACCCAGACATCCGAATTGAAGGGGAGAACTACCTTCCTCAACCTATATATAGGTAAGCAGATGACTGGCAGTACTAATTGCTTTTTTTTTCCACTGTGCAGGCGCAGCATGGTGAGTGGTGAACATGTGCATTTACACTTAAATAATATTGAAAATGGAAACCTAAGGCTTTTTTCATTATGATTACATACAAGCTCGCTTACTTTCTCCCTTCCACATAGCCACCTTAGTTCTCCATACAATCTACCATCTGGTTATGTGTATGATGAGGCCTGTCCTGTTCTAATCTAAAGTAAATTATATAGTTAGGTTTTTTTCACAGTGAGTTTTTCCGGCTTTTTTTTTCATGACATATCTGGACATAAATTCACATTTGTTGCTCAGGCTTATGCACTTACTGACAAATTCCTGCAGGAGGTTAAGGTTGCAGAGGAGGGAAGAGGGTTTTTTTAATATCTAAGTCAGGAGAGAGCTAACCTCATCGGAGAGGCTACCAGGATGTCCTTAATTACAGTTGGCGGGGAGGTGAGGGGAAGCCCAAAGAAAATGGGAAAAAGACAAAATGAAAATAGTGTTGTTCCTGTTAGTTAGACTACTGTGTACATGCTAGAGTGATGACATAGTTACTGTGGTGGCTTCTGAACCACTTCTTGAGATAACTACTGTAATAACTACAATGGTAAGAATCGTACAGGATTGAATACCTCAGTGTTAATTTGCTTTTCGGCTATAGATTTTAATTCTTAGAAAAAACTGTAGGGTTTTCTGCATCTGTTGGCAAGATGCTTTACGAGGAAGTAGTGCATGTCAATTAAACATGTCTCTGTAATATGGAACAACTTCTTTAAGAAACTGGATGTGTTATCCAGTTCGGAAATGTGTTAAGTTGAAAGCAAATTTCTATTCGAGGTCTACTTAGGGAAAAAAAAAATAAAAATCTGTATGCATGGTGTACAAGAATGGTATCTCTCTGAGGATGTGGGGTTTTGTTAACATGTGTTGGGGGGTTTTTTTGTGTTTTTTGTTGGGTTTTTTTTTTGCAGGGAGATAAACTTACTGGCATTTCCTCTGGAACTCTTGACTATACACTATCAAAATTCTTCTAATGAGATGAATTATAGCTATAAGGTGGTGAAGTAGTAACTGTGAATCTTCTAAGTCACTTTTCATGTGTTGTCTTTTGATAGGCACATAGCATCCTTCCTGTCTGTCTTCAAACTAGTATTAATAGGCTTAATAATTGTTGGCAAGGATCCGTTTGCTTTCTTTGGCATGCAAGCTCCGAGCATCTGGCAGTGGGGCCAAGAAAATAAGGTAAACGGTATACTTTTGTCTTTTTTTTTGAAAAAGCCATTTTAGAATGACTTCATGAGAGTGCTCTGGGAGTACTTCACAGTTCTTATTGGTGTAACTTTCATACGCTGCAGCCTTAACAGAACCTTTAGGTTTCTGTAACTAAATACACTTGAGCATTTGTGCAGTAGCCTAGTTATTCTTAATAGTAGTGCTTCATGTTTTTGGCAGACCCAGATTTGATTGCTGCAGAGGCACAGCTGAGGTTAACATTACTGATAACTAACGTTGATAAAAGATTTGTTTTCATTTTTTAGGGCTCAAGAGTAGCGTTTCAAGCTGGCAATGTTGGTGTTAAAATTACAGCTTCCCTTTTCTGTTGTCTCGTACCTATTTTGCAGTTGTTGCTTTCATCAGACTTTTAATAGATAAGGCATGCACTTAAGATGGTGATTAGAAATATCAAGTTGAAGTTTTGTGGGAGTTTTTGCAGAACATACTCGGGTGTGACTGGCTGTGCCTTGTGGGATGAATATTCCTATGAGTCAGTACTGATGATGCTAACAGATTAATGTTCTTGTACTCTGATTTATAGTAACCTTATTCCAGATTTATTCTACTAAACAAACGCAATTTATAAGTTTATTAAGCTGTATGTGTTTTATTGGTGCATGGATCCTGAAACTGAGCTGCCCAGTGCAGTGGGTCTCTGTCACCAGTCCATGTGAATGTACAAAAGCCGTAATATATCCTGATTAATTAAACGGGCCAAACACGCTACTGAGCTAGGCTGGCTGCAGTACATCCATGATGTAAACAACTAACTGTTCGCCCATACTAAATTCTTCAGTATTGCAGTAACTTGTGTGAATGTGCCCTTGTGCGTGGAAAGCGAATTATAAAGGCACTGGCGATGGAAGGAGATGCTGTGTTGCTGAAGATCACATCATTGCACCCTGAGGCACCAATGCACAAAGAAAATTCCAGATGATTAGCTTGAAGAAATGCTAGAGGGTTGACAATTTTTGTGAACAAATGTAATTTGACTTGCTGTGCTGTTTGTGTCTTGGCCTGTGGTTCTTTGATCCGCAGTGTTGCCCTGGCAGTGACGGGCAATATGTGAAACAGTTGCGTTCCCTTCTCACCCTGCAACTGCCATCATAGTGGTGTACTTCTGCCAGCTGGCTGTTAAGATGCGCGTAGATTTGTGGAGAAAAGGAGCGAGAAGATGTAACTTGGTTTGATTCAGGATTGTGAGTTGGATGGTTTCAGAACTGCTTTGATACCTGTCTAGGGAAGATGATGTGCACAGTCTTTTTAAAAAGAGGTTGAAAGGAAGGTGTCTATGTGATGGGAAGATTACTTGGTGAATTGCAGAGGTGAATTCAAGGACGTCTGTAAACTTCCAGTGCTTATTAAGAGTGAATTAAAGAAGCTGTGGTTCACATGGCTGAAGTATCTGGGATTCTCTCTTGTTCTCTTTTAGGTTTATGCTTGTATGATGGTCTTCTTCCTGAGCAACATGATTGAGAACCAGTGTATGTCAACAGGTGCATTTGAAATAACTTTGAATGGTGAGCTGAGAACTTCAAGGGAATCTCATTGTGTTGCATGTGTGCACAGATTGTGGGAGAACGAGGGATAATGTTATGAAATGGGGTGTGTTTTAAAATGTGATGGTATGTGGTAATTGATGCTCATTTTGAAATGTCAGCTGTTCTGTATCACAGTAAATGATGAAAATCATACAAGTCTTATAAAGCAGCTTATAAAGATGTCAGTTATGTATATTTTAAGATAGTTATATAAAAACTTGCCTAGAGGGAGTGTTTGGTCACTTGGAGTAACTGTATCGTGTTCGTTTCTTGCATGTGATGTGCATTAAGTAAGAAGTGATCAATTAGGGAAGTGTACTCTCCAGTTAATTAGAGGATTTCCCTATCCTGTTTCATATTATGGTTTAGCCTTGGAATCCTGTCGAACCCATTGCTGTTCCCAGATTTTCAGTACCAGTGGACAGCAATATGGATTTTTCAGGTTAAGGGTCTGTGGACCTTCTGCCTTCAAATAATTGTATAGTTTTAGAGTTTATGTAAGCTTGGAGTACAGAATTTTTCAAGCTCGAGGTACAAGTGTGTCATCCAGCTCTGTGGTTTATAATCTCAGTTTATGATGATTGAAATGCATCTTGCACCACAGTAGTTTCTAAGTCAAGTCATACACTGCCAAACCTGTTAAAGACTGACTGTATTGCATCAGAGTAGTTGAACTCAATGCACTTCTAGTCCTAAATCTCAGATTGGAATGGGCAGCAGAGCATTCCTAGGGGTGAGCAGGCACATCTGGACTTCTCTAAGTTTCTGGTTTGTGTTTTGGGACAATGTGGTTTCCATCTGGCTTTTGCTTTATGTAGGTGACAACAATTCTATTTTTCAGTGTGAGTTAATGAAGTGCTGTAGCACTGAGGGATAGCTGGGGGAACAGGTTATTTGACAACATTGGAAACGAATGTTGTGCTTACCCTGAGGTATTTATGGACTGTGCTGCCTTTAATATTTCTGGGGCTGAGTGGTGGGGGGTAATGGTTGCAGCTACTTTGAGTGGAACCTTCCAAGCCAGATCGTGGTAAGCAGAACTTTTGAGGGCCAGGCTTAGATGTTAGGCAGAGTGAGATGAAGACTAATGAGACCCACCAGTATCAAAGATTTAGCAATGGTTTTAAAAACCTCAGTATGCTATTTTGCCACTCACTATTTTTAGGTGTTCTGTCGATGGATATTTAGAACCTTTAAATCCCTATGATGTACTTCTAAGTGGAAGCATTAGACTCCTTGTTTTCCTAGATGGACTGGGTTTTAGTATAGCCGGCGGTCTGGAGCGTTGTTGATCCAGACGTTTTCCTCAATATGAAATAGTACCAATGTGCATAGATTCCTAGACACTTTCAATTTTATGTTTAAACTAGCCTTGCGTGTTTTCTGACTTTGTCAATGTAATGGTGCTTTTCTCCCCTCCATGTGTTTTGCGGTAGATGTTCCAGTGTGGTCTAAGCTGGAGTCTGGCCACCTTCCTTCCATGCAGCAGCTTGTACAAATTCTTGATAATGAAATGAAGCTCAATGTGCATATGGAGTCAATGCCTCATCATCGATCATAGCCCCATCTATCAGCACTGAAACTTCTTGTAAGTCTTCTCCCAGTCACCAGCTGTTTGTTGACTCGGATGTGAAGGACCGCATGTTGCAGATTGAACGTTGTAATCGTGTGTTTGCTCATTTAAAAGTGTTTTACTGGAGAACCAGCTCTAGTGACTTTTAAGTAAATTGACAGGTATGATTTTACAGGTACTGTTTCAGTGGGAGGTTTTGGTTTGGGGTTTGGTTTGTTCTGCCTGTTTCAAAACTGGAAGTTGGCATTCCTTTGGGCAGAAAAAGATGTGTTGCTGTGTGCAGAAGGCCTTACGTTAGTGAACTGCATTGTGCAGAGATCAGAAAACAGACTGTGTTATGTGCCTTAAAACAATCTGTGTGCGAAGGATTTCTCTAACTTGTAACCTAATTGAATTGCATGACCCTGGAAAGTAGAGCATTTTCTTGCTGCCATCTGTGTGCTGCGCTGTTCTAACCTTTTGCAAATACTTGTTGACTGTTAGGAGCAGAGGGTTCACATCCATGCTTACATATTTTTATGACAAACCAATCCCATGTTCCTGTGTCACCTGTGGCTTTCAAAACATGTAGCTTATGATTCTTCATGGGAACATTGACGTGCTACAAAAAGACTATCTTGGTTCAAAAGTTAACAGCACTTAGGAGACGACTTAGGTGAGGTATTGATGTGCTGTGGTGCAGTGTTTTGCTCAAGGACACTTTGGTTTGAGCAGCTGGTGTCTTGGTGTTACCTTCCAACAGGCACCCTGCTCTCAAGCGGCAGACCCTGTGCTGCAATTTCTGTTGACTGACATCTTGCAACTCATCTCGCCACCTTAAGCTGACCAGCTGGTCCCAGCTGCAGCACAGTTAATGACCTGGCACTGTTCAAACACCTTGCACAGATTTCCTTTGGAGCTGTGTTTAATGTGATGTGACTTCTGCAAGTTTGCATTTACGTGAGCATGAATGTAGCGCCTGGAGGTGTACGTTCAGAGAAACCCAAGCTCTGTCAAAGCACTGCAGGCAGTCTCGCCCCTTGTAGGAAGCCACGCTCAGTAACCAGGGCTTGCTCCGCTGTTCTCGCTGCTTCAGAGCTCAGACTTCAAACCCCACTTTTTTTCCCCTGTCGATCTCTCCCTCCACTAACTCCTGCAGCTTCCTGAAGCAGGGAGAGCAACTCAGAGGGGTTGCGACCTTAAAGTCCTCATGCAGGGAATGAGAGGAACAGTTGACTCGATTCCTGCAGGCATGTCCTGTTTGTTCAGTTACGTCTGGTTTGTCCTAGTAATTTAGGAAAAGTCATCTTAATCATGAAGTAAGTTGTTTCCTATTTTTTTTAAACATTATTTAGCATTAAAAAATTGGGTGTTTCTTGTACTTTTCAGATGGGCTTGCTGGAGCTTAACATCCGATACGTATGATTTTGACGGTCTCAGGCAGTAGTAATTCTTTGTTGCAAAGCAGACTGATGTCACTTTTAAGCTTACAAAGCATGCGAAGGCTGTTCTTATGTAGAATTTTACGTAATGGGATACAAGTTTAGAAAAACAGCAAGAAAACCCCCCACTCAGTTGTATTTCCATCCCTGTAGGAAGTCTCCTTGTCTAAATTCACGCTAATGTGAAAATGTTTAATGTCTCCTTGTCTAAATAGTATCATTCTGATGGTATCCTTGTAGGCGATTGCGCAGGGTGAAATCATAGGGACAGTATTCTCTTGCCGTGAGTTATGACCTCCCAAGAGACACTGCTTGTAATTCAGGTTTCATTATCCGAAGCACGCGTAGCCTGCTGTTCTCCCTCGTTCACAGACATGCCTCAGCTCTCTGTTCCACCGGTGTTGGAGACGGTTTGCTTGTTTAACGCGGGAGCAGTTGCCGACTGTAATGCTTGTGTCTCCATTTCCAGGCATTAAGTGGTGGTTTCCAAAGGCAGCGTGGCTCAGACCCATGAAGGCCTGTACTGAAGACAGCACGCTGTTAGTACAGACTGGATGCTTCTCTTGCAGCCACGTTGTGCCTCCTGAAAAAAAACTTAATGAAAGACCTCTTTCAGTGCTGGCGTGTTTCTGGATACTGCACAGTCACGGAGTGCAATAATACTGTATAGTTTTTTTAAGATTTCATTCGACCAGTTCATAGCTCAACAATGCAGGCATTACTAATTGTAACTTATTTTATATTCATGTTTCACACAATGGCAGATTGAGTTGATACCTAGTTTTTCCTCAGAAAAAAAAAGTTTGTTTAATCTGTTGTATTTTATATGAATTTATGTTCTTTTTGTAGTTCAAAATGAAGTTCTAGGAGTGTCTGATATTGTCCTAAACTGTTAAGTAATTGACAACTGTCTATCAAATATCTCTAATGTGGTTAAAGCAGGTTTGTATATTTTTCAAAATATATGGCAGAGTTGAACAGTGCATTATATACTAAATTATATAAACAAAATTATATGCAGGGTAGTTACATCATTTTGTGAGTTCAGTAAAAATTAAGGTCAACTGCTCTTTCAAATTGTGTTGGCCAGCTCAAGATGTTTTCTCCTTGACCATTCTGAAGAGATGAAAAGCTGGGCCTTTCTACTGTCCTAAATAGAAACCAAGAAAGTTAATTTAAATAAAGAGTTCTCATTTACTGTGTGAAGTACCTTGTTTGAGTCACTGATGGATATTCTTAGAATTGCGATTGAAAAAATGCATAAAAAGCCTACTTTCCAAAGTCATTAATCTGGCGTTTGTCTTGTCTAAGCGTGCTGGTTTGGGCTGGGGTAGAGTTCGTTTTCTTCATAGTAGCCGGTATGGGGCCATGTTTTGGATTTGTGCGGAAAACTGTTGGTAGCACAGGGATGTGTTGGTTGTTACTGAGCAGCGCTGGCACAGTGTCGGGGGCTGTTCTCTTCCTCGCCCTGCCCTGCCAGCGAGAGAGCTGGGGGGGACCTGGCCGGGACAGCTGGCCCCAACTGACCCGAGGGATATTCCATGCCACATGGCATCATGCTCAGTATATGAAGCTGGGGTGAGAAGAAGGAAAGAGGGGACTTTGGGGGTGATGGTGTTTGTCTTCCCGAAAGTGCTGGAGCCTGGCTTTCCCGGGGATGGCTGAGCACCTGCCTGCCCATGGGAATGGTGATTGAATTCCTTGTTTTGCTTTGCTTGTGCCTGTGGCTTTTGCTTTATCTGTTGAACTGTCTTCATCTCAGCCCATGAGTTTTCTCACTTTCATGCACCAGATTCTCTCCCCCATCCCAGCAGGGGGGAGCGAGGGAGCGGCCGCAGGGGCTGGGCTGCCCGCTGGGGTGAAACCACGACACTAAGCCTCTGACCGCCTCTGTTCTGGAAGGAGCCCTGTGATTTGGTTTTGTGCACCTGCCAAAACTCGGCCACAACCAGAGTTCAGGTGCTGTTGAACTGGGGGAAGCTCACTGGGTTAAAGCCAAGTCTCAAAGGCAGCTCTGCTGCAGGGGCTGGGGATTTTGCTCAGGTTGGCTTCCCAGGTCGGTGTGAGCTGCAGGCTGCAGCCTCTGCTCTGCAGTTCCTCCTCACCGCTGTGTCTCCTGGCTGTGGCGTGCTCCAGCTTGGTCTCAGCAGTGCCTGCCTCCTGCTCTGCTTCTCGTCCCTGCTCTGGGCTGCAGGGTTTCACACCCCTTGTAAAACCAGCTGAAGTATTTCCTGGATCTGTCTTATCAGACATTATCTGGGTGGGAAGGGAGATTATCTCTCTTGGGACAGTAAATCAGGTGAGAAGGGAGTCTGGAGAGTGGTCATGAAGGAAGCTGTCCTGGTGTGTAAGAATTCTTCCACCCTTCCCAAGGATTTAGGTGCTGGTCTAGGAAGTGTTTCGGGTAACCAAAGCTCTTTTCACCCAGCTGAGAGAAAAGTCAATGCCAGTTGTTACGAAGGTGTTGCTCATCACCGCCATTAAACACAGTGGCCTCGAGGCTGCTTTGACTCTGTGATGAAATTATCTCTTTTAGGTAATTCATGCTTTCTCTGCTGAAATAGATTAACCAAAATTTCCCAGTGTGGGTAGATTTTCAGTTTCTCATTAATTATATACCTCAGACAAATCAGAAAACAAATAAATGCACAGACGTGTTGCTAGGCTAAGACTTGCCATGAGCAGTTCACAATATCGCCCTACTTTTTGTTTTGCTTTGCTTGCATGCGTGGCTTGTGCTTTACCTATTAAATTGTTCATGGTCTGCTTGCTGCTCCCAGTGTTCTTTCTCTTTCATCTGGCAAGATGGTTTATCAATATGTTGGAGTTAGGTATGCGAGAGCCTTTGCTGATGTCCCTTAAACGCATCAGAAGCTTTTCCCATTGTGGGGCACAGGCTGGGCAGTGTTTTGGTTGCGTCCGTAATTGCTCTGGGTTGTAGGGTGTGCAGAGCAGACTTGGCTTTATAGGCTGGGCCAAGCCCTGCCATCGCCATTCATACAGCACTTCCAGAAGGAAAAATGGAACAATAAAATGGAAATAAAGAACCTTGACGGTCATTAAAGGCAGTGATACCTGCCAGCCTTACTAAAACCAGTTGCCAAACACCAACTGATGACTCTGTGTTTGTGGTGCTTTAATCAGGTGGTGTTTTAGTGGTGCTTTAACTTGTTCCAGTCTGAAATTGGTGCTTTCTAAAGTCAGGCTTAAGCCCAGCTGGGTAGTCTTGGCTCACAGGTGTCCTGAGCCTGGCAGCCTGCATCTGGCGGTGCCCAGTGGGACAGACCCTGGGGCAAGCTTACGCTGCTTCCCGTTCACCCTTCCTCCCCTCCCAGCCTCCAGAAATACTCAGCACGGGGCTTCCTGGGCCCCCTGTGCTCTCTGAGTATTCAGTAATCCTGGAAGGGTTTCTCGTCCTTTAATCACCTTATTCAGTGCATCTTTTCTTTGTGCAGAAGGGTCCAACAACCAGCATCCCTGGGGAACAGCCGGCACCGGATACCCATGTGCTGTCCCAGTGTTAAAATTGCAGGTTTTTGCTCTCCCTTCCTGCACTATGCTACTTTGTAATTTAAAAACTGAAGGTGTAAAGACCTCTTTGTCTAAAAAAGCCCTGTTTGAACCCTTGATTGATTTCACCTGTACAAAATGGATATTAAATAATAAATCTGAGGGGCAAAGTCAAGCTTGTTGATCTTGGCTTGTTGAGCAGAATGGTAGATGGCAGGTCTGGAGGAGTTGCTGCGAGCTGGGTGCAGACTAGGGAAGGACAAAAAAACGGGTCTCGCATTTCCCGCCGCAAGTGCAAAAAATGGGCCGTTGCACATAAGCTGTTCACAGCAGACACCTGTGTTGAAGCCTCATCTCATGCTGGTGTAAATCAGACATAACCCTGCTGAAAACTGGAATTACAACGGCATAACAGGCCAAAATTGAACTCCCAGGTTTGCAGTTGTGCGGAGCGGTGCCTGTGTGGGCAACTTCTGAGCAAACACCTGCTCCCTGTACACCTGTCACAGGCTGACTTAGCTGTGCTCTGTTTGCTTTCGTCTTTGTGCCGCATCCGTGGGCTGAAACGACTGGTCAGCCTGGGCTGGTTTCTGCCAGGAGGCAGAAGGGGGGTTGCTCAGGAGCAATGCACTGACATCAAGCGTGGATTTACTCTGCCCTGGGCAAAGCCCCTCTCCAAGCCTCCATGGCCAAGATGCACTTCAGTGTGGGCGCGCAGCAGGGCTGCAGGCAAAACCTTGCTGAGTGTGTGCAGGTGCTGCAGCGTCAGGGAGCACCTCTGCCTCGCTTTGCCTTCACACCACACGTGTTGCCAGACTGGAGCATTTACTGTCGCCCTGACTGAGCTGCATAGCTTGTCGCTTATGTCAGAAGTTGTGCAAAGCTGTAAGATCTTTAAAGTCTGTGTGATTAAAGTACACTGGAGGCTTAATTTTGTCCCATTGCTCATTAGAAGGAAAGTTTAGGCATCCACGCAGTCTGTTGAAGTGCTGCAGAATCCTCACCCTGAAGGCAAGCAGCAGCTCGTCTTCGCCCAGCCAGCTGGAGGGAGGCAGCTGCCCAGCGTCACCAACCTGGGGAGTGGAGGTGAGTGGTGTCAGCAGAGCCGCAGCAGTGTGGGACGGGGCTTCGGGACTGTGGTCTCTCCCCAGCAGACAAGCCCGTCCCTGTGCCAGGAGCCCACAGAGGAAGGGAGCTGCCACGCACCTTGCCCGTCTGGAACATGGCTCTTGTACCCATGGCAGAGCCAGGGAGACCCTCGGGGATACAGCCAGGGACACCGGGCACCTGCACTCTACAGCCCCTTGCAGAGAGCTGGGGCTGCCGGGGCTAGCAAGCCCCCCATCTGCATGGGGACTGAGCACAGGTACACCTCCGCTCTCTGCTGTTTTGGGGGGCAGGACTATGGGGCAACATAGGGAGCACCCACTGGGGGATGAGTGTGCTTCCCCAAGGATGGGAGCTTTCCTGGCCACCCTGCTCCTGCTGTAGGGAGCGGCTTTGCGTGGAGCTGCCCACGCGCTTGAGAAATAGCTGCACTTTGATTCCCACATTGATTTTGCTTGCTGTCCCGTGGCAAGGAAGGAAACTCTGATCTTGTCCTGGCCCAGCATCCTGACCCCCACGTGCTGGTTCAGGGAGATGAAGATGGGGCTCAGCGGGACGTGGGTTCCTGATGACGTGGCACTGTTTGACCACGTCCACCTTCTCACCCTGCTGCCTGCTTGGTCTAAATGCTGCCCTCCCTGAATGCTTGTGTTTATCCTAAAAGAGAGGAGAATCAAAACTCTGAACCCTGCAGCTCTCACAGCAAGTGTCCCTCGTTCCCCAGAGGATCAGGACTGAGGCACAGCTAGTTTGGGGTCTAGTCCCTGCCTCTCAAGATACAGCTAGGGTAGCCTTGCTCCTCTGGGAAGCACCCGAAGCAGGGCCCACGAGCTGCTATATTTGTCTTTTAATTTTTGAATGCTATTAAAAATACCCTTTATGACCTTTGAAATTTAAAATGTGCAGTGGTGAGTAAAACTGCTCTGAACAACTTGAATGTACCACACAGATCCGTTTGGGTAATAGCAAGTACTTCTGTCATCAGACTTAAACACTGCTTGTATTCTGGTGTTATTCAGCTTGTCTTCCTGTACTATGCAAATAAGCCCTTTTTTCTCTCGTACAACAGTGATTGCCACATTTCCAGATGGATAGCTGCTGTCAGATGAGGCGTTCATAACCCCTTTCTTTGTCTGGTTGGTCTATTATTACATACTAAATATTTCAGAATGCTACTTTGGAGTATAAAAATTTATGTATTGATCAGATCACTGTGTTAAAGGCAGAATGATGGTGTGCTGCCAGTCTTACCTGGGACGCTGCCAGTGCTTTTCTCTACATTGAAGTATTCTGTATACACTGACAAAAGAGTGGTTAGAGATACAGAAAATACATTTGTTGATTTATAACCAATGACCCAGGCAGAACCGCTTAGCAAGTTTATTTTAAAGACACGTTCTTGGAGAATGATTATGATTGAAAGTATGAGCCTAGCAAAGTGAAGTGATCAAAGTACTCAGCTTGGATGACACCAGAGAAAAAAGGGGCAGGTAGTATTCTCCCAGAGAAAAAAAACAAATAAATGGGGGGGAAGGCCCTTGCCCCAGAAACCTGACTTGAAGGTATCCAAACAGCAGGTATTTTGTGTCTCACTGGGGTTTCCCTCCAGCAGGACTTGGTGAAGTGAGCACATGCGTTTATGGCACTTTGCTATTTGCCACCGCCACGACCACCAGCTTCCCTGGGACAAAGGCAGCCTGGAGGGCAGAGCAGAGAGTAGTCTCAGGCCCAGTTGCTTTGGTGACAGAGCCCAGGTACGCTTTCATACACCCCTGGGTCAGGAGGAAGTCAGCCACAGTAAGGAAAGATAATGTGGGTGGCTTAAAATGTTATGGCTTAAGTAATGGCAAAGGCAGCCTGAAAGCTGTGGGGTCCCTTGGTGAAATGGCCATGGTTTTACTTTTTCAAACTGTACTCTTGCTTACACTGGTGATTTCAGTTTGTCCATGCATCTCTTACGTACTCCTGCCCGCAAGACAGGGACATCAGCCCCGTGCCGGTGGGAACATTGTGCTGGTTTGTCCCCAGGGGAAGGACAGGGCTTTGGGAGCCCGCTGGGCCAGCAGTGCCCTCCCACGGGTGGCCAGAACTGGAGCGTGGGCTTGAACTCTGGGCTAGCACATTCCTTAAGCTGGGTATTAAAGACACAAGTGCCTATCCTTCATTGAAGCTACTGGCTGATCTGAAAAACTTCAGACCAAGAGCTATGTAAGCTGTTTCACTACTGCTTTTTTTCAGACACTGAAAGCGAGTGTGAGTGGTGGACCAGGTTATTCAGTGATAAAGCAGATTAGGACACACTTAAAATTATAGTTACAACCCTGGACTAAAGCAGGCAAATGAACCCCGTGAAGGACACAATAACTGCGCCGTGCCATCTGGGAGCAGGGTAAGGAATTTCCCTCCATGTTTGTAGTATTTTTCCAACAATTCATTCTTCACTACTTAAGATTGAAAAAGAAATGGTAAAATGGGTGAGAGCAGTCCTGCACCAGCTGCCCGTTAAAGGCAGGCAGGTGCCAGGCTGCAGCCACTCCGGAGTGTGGACACTGAGGCGCAGCCCGTCGCCACCAGGCAGCAGCTACTCACCTTTGCCCCCGCAGGGTAACAGCGCAGCAGGCGATGCCGTGGGAGACGGGCTCCTCCCTCCGCCGTAGGCTCTGCTGCTCTCTCACCAGGCACTGGTGTCCGGCCCTTCGGTGATGGGGGCTCCTGAGAAGGCAGGTAGGAAGTCGTGCTGCCTTGAATTGAACCTAGAGAGCAAAGGGAGGGTTTGTGTGTATCGGGTAGGGCTGGCAGCGCCGATGTCGGGGCTGCCTGACACCTCGGCAGAGGGGCTGTAACCTGGGGTTTCTGGCTGAAATGCTCCATCCTGGGAGTCTGTCTCAGGGTATTTTCTATCTAACAAGGACAGTCCAAAGTGTTCAGCTATTTCAGAGAACAGGATTATGAAAAAAGATGTAGTTTTTCAATTATGCATATATACGCATCTGTGTGAGTAAAGAATGACGTTTTTTGGATAGCATTCACGGCTCCATGCTCTGGAGGACTGACAATCTGAAATCCTTGGTGCCACGAAAGCCTCGGTGCCTGGCTGTCCTCTGTGAAAATATGCTCATATTGTAAATCTATTTCATCTGTTCTTAGTCAAAATGCCTTTGATTTTATAGCTCGATCCAAAGGGCTGGTCAGTCATCCACAGCCTGGGCTAGGAACTAGTGCAGTGTTCTCACCCCATCAGGCAAAACGTTGATGTTGCAAAAGGAGTGGTTAGGTCAGGTCACTTAAAGAGTTACCACCAAAGAGTTTAAGTGCAATAGGTTTAATATGAATATGTGGAAATGTGACTACACAGGATTCAATGGCAAGGTTCACTCTGTTACTTATTACACAGAGTAAATGCACAGAGATAAGTCAAGTTACGATAGAGTTGGAAACAGTTTATAAAGGTCAAAGTTTATAAAGGGTAAAGGAGATCGTCCATTGAGTCTTGAGGTTTAGAGGAGATCCCCTTCCTTCCTAAACTCTTCACAGAGATCAGGTGTGGCTGGATTCAGTCTTAGTCTCAGACTTGGTCAACGGTTTATGTCTAAAAGGGAAAGATACAGAAAGTGGGGCAAAGAATAAGGGAGACCCTTCCGCTGAGTCATGAGGTTCAGAATAGGCCCCCTTGTTTTCTAAACTCTGGCAGAGTTTAGGTGTGACTGGATCTATTCTTAGTCTCAGACTTGGACAACAGATTAGACCTAATGGGGGGGAGAGAGAGAGGAAGAGAAAGTTTGTTCACAGTTGATAAGATTTTAGCAGCGAATCTATTTGGTTTAAATCACAAAATTATATCATTAACCTAACTACTTCAAGCTTGCGATATATATTACAGCAAAGGTATACCTACTAAAAGTTTGTCCTGGAGCTCAGTGAAATACTCACGCCTTGTGCCTTTGCGTTCCTCAAGGGGCAGCGGGTTGAGGCTCGAGGAGCAGGGGTGTCAGCCCAGGCCCCATGGTTGCCTTCCCACAGCGGCCCCTGGATCGCAGGCTGAGCGGTTTGCGAGCTGTGCGCGGCGTCCCGCTCAGGGGAGGTGCTGGTCACAGCCCGCTCTGGTCCAGGAGAGCTCAAAAGGGTCTCACTTTGGGACTGCTGTTTCTAAGGCTGTGAGATGATTTACTTTAGTCGTCAGCCAATTTAGATCCCAACTGCAACCTGAGTTGGTACTTTTCTCAAAAATCCCAGGAACAATGCGTCGTTCCACTTGGTTACCGCTCAGGCTGTGATCCAGCAGGAACATTCTGGGATTGTCATAGAATAACTGATTTTTTCCATTCTTCTTCCCTGCTTCGATCAGTCAACGGGAGTTTCAGTGCCATTCTCTGCCTTAGCCAAGTAAGAGTTAATTGGTGCAGTCAAGGGGTGCCTAACTGCCCAACTTGTAGCTCCAGCTCCCAAGGTCATAGAACAGCCCAGAGGAGGGGGAGAAGTGCACCACCACAGCTGATCACTCTTAATTCTGGCCGTTCCTGCCTTCCAAGGGCTTGGCTTTGTCAGCTTGCTATTCTCTAAGGTCAATTTCGGTGCATCTCAGCTGAAATGTTCAGGTATAAATACTGAAAGTTACAGCAAGGAGATCCTTTCTGTGCAATGGGAATGTAACTGCTTTTGTTTTTTCATGTGAGGGATTATTTAATACAGCAGTATCTAATTTAATGGGATTGCACACTTGACAATGAACTAACATGTCACTGTATAAATCCTGTCAATTAGAGAGCATTAGAGACAAGCAATTCCATTGAATTCATTGTTGCAATAAATAGACAAAGAAATATGTAAGGAAATGCAAACTCACATTCAGCTACGCTTGTTGGCTTTGCTGCCAGGAAAGCTAACTGGCCATTTGTCTCTCCTGCTGCCTGGAAAAGGAAAGTGTTCCTGATACACATTTCTTACATCCTGCTTTGAAAGCTAGAAGTACTGAATATCCTTGCCGTAGGAACACAAGTTTCTGAACCTGTTTTTTATCCACTTGCATAATTGCAGTAACAGGTAGAGGCAACGGAGTATCACCAAAATAATAATAACTCACCAAAAAGGAATTGCTCCCATACAGAGATTTCAGTGAACAGACTCTGATTACAATGGCATCAGCTCTACTGACAGCGGAGCTAAATGCTGTAATGGATTTTCTATCGAGATTTTATGTAAAAGAGGAGAGCTGCCCACAAGATCAAGAAAACAGCTAGTCTCCAAGAATATTTCCACTATTTTTCTTATCTAGCTTCCTTTCTATTTGACAGGATCTGCCAGTGGCTTTGGTCTGTGCTCTGTAAATAATTGGAGGTGCTCGTGCCATCAGACAGCAAAGGAAACGAATGGTTTAGTTCACTGCCAGGTGTACTGATTTACTTTTCTTCAAGCCTGTGCCATAGGCTTAGATACTTATGTAAGCTTTGGGCCTCCTGCTGAACAGTCCAGCAGAAGGCAAACTTGCAGAGTTCTGGTGGCTCTGGGAATTGGAATCCGAATGCGTGTCACAGTTCATGAGCAAAATAGAGAAATACAAATTCAAGCTTTGTTTCAGCACCTGAGGTAAAAGCTAGACCCAAATATTATCCCTCCCACAGCTGCAGTTACGTTTTTGGCTCTACCTGTCTCTAGCTATTACATCTGTCAGCAGCAGAATTAATGCCTTACTTAGCAGATACCTCGCCACCTGCTAATACCTGATAAAAGAAAAAGCAAGAGGATCCGGATACAATCTGGAAAAACTTGTGTTGCCTACAGCAGATTTTTTTCTTCCTTCATTCCCTCTTGCTGCAGTTTCATTTTTTTAACGCTTCTTTTCCCTCCAGAGTCACCTGCTGTCCCTTACACAGACCTGACCCCCAGTTCTCCCTGTAGTCGTGTCACAGCACCTCTGGTGCGCTCTCTGCTTTGCCAGCAGCCTGCTGGCTTCGGTGCCGTAGGATTCATGGGGGCTGACAGCAGTGGGAACGCTCCAGGCACCTTCGTGGTTCTCCCTCTAGTTTACGATGAACTTGTAGAGGTCTCGGTTACACTCGCAGCAGAATTCCCAGAAGGCAGAAGAGCAGTGCTGTGAGGGCAGGCCTGTGCACAGCAAACCTCTGCTGATCCTTCCCAGCAGCTTACTGATGCCTAGTCCTGTCATGGGGGGCAAGTGTCTTTGAAGGAAGGGAACGGCTTCAGCAGGCTGCCACGGTCCTCGCACCTCGGAGCACAGTCCTCCTCTGAAGTGGAGGTGGGCAGAGGCAACACGGGGAGGATGGAAATATGGTGTCAGCATGCAAATCCTCTTTTTCTTTAATGTTTTCTAGATTTATCTTGGGGAAAGAGTGCTCTGCTCAAAATGCAATGTTATAAAGCATGTAAGAGTAGTTAAAATATCTGTCTGTGATACCTTGGAACGATTTAACTCAAAACACTAGGTTCAGGAAACCACCAAAAAGAGAAGTTGATTGGTATAAGTAAATAAATAAAAACCCTCAGGAAGTGGAATGACTGTAGTATTTATGAGACCCATTCCTTCCAAGGGAAAGCTTCAGAGTATACAGAGTGCTATAGTTGAGTATTCTGATGCATTAACCCTTCCAAATACATCTCCTGGGGCTTCGGAGAGATAAAGCTCCCGGATTGTTGCACTGTTGACCATAGGAAAATCTGTGAGGAATTTCATCAGGAACCATCAGCAGATTTGATGGCAGAAGTGCTGAGCGTATTTGACCAGATGCAAATCAGGGCTACTGCAGGATATATTTTGAGAACGGATACTAGATATTCTGAAAGAAATACCTATTTTTTGAAAATGCATTTTGAAACTAATAGAAGATACAGCTGCCAAGAGCACACCGCTGAATTTCATGTCTGATGCCTCTGCTCCCAAGGGCCACACGCCTGGCTCAGCATCCTTGGAGAGAGAGCAGCCACCCAGCAGCCGCATCAAGGGCTGAAGGGTCCTTGCTCCGGGCTGCTTAGCTGGTGTGCTTCACTTACACTTCATACATGGTACTGTGTGTTTAGCACTTTCATTCAGATCCTTTTCTGAACATATTAATTTGAAATACTTGGCTTCTCTGGAGTGTAGTTCCTGGCAATTCCCTTGCTCCCCACCTCACGCCTAGGATTAACTCTCTGGTGACTTCACTCTGCCAAGGGTTATGGGGAACTCTATGCCCTGCTTGTATTCTTTGACTGTATACCTAGTATTTATATAAATTTTCCATCTCTGATTTAGCCACAGGGCAAAATCTTGTGCTAGGAAGTTCTGAACATAGGATGCAGGGGTGGGGAGAGGAGTTGCATAGCCTGTTGCTGTTTGGGTGTGCACAAGCAGCATCGTTTCAACAACCTCACAAAAGAAGAACCCTTTCATAAAGGAACGTCTGCACTGGCTTGGCAAGGGGCATTATTTTTATTTTTCCTACGTGGGAATCATAGGAATTAAAATAGACAAAAAAAGCCACACAGTAGGGAATGCCCACCACTGACCCACCTCAATCTGTATGTTTTCTCGTGACAGTTTGGGTCTGTAGGCCAGAAGGTTGGCAGGCCAGCCGAGGGGGGCGTGCACAGTGATTTCTTGAACAGCCTCACACAGTCGTCTTCAGACTCCAAGTAGAAAATACCGAAAGCAATGTGGAGTCATATCTTTGTTCAGGGGTAAAACCATTAAGTATAAAATGTATATGTGCAACCTGGGTGCCTCATTACCTCCATGTCACACAAAACATCTAAGCTGCTGAACTATTCTGACAGGGCTGCAAGTAAAAGCGATAATGAGAATTACTCAACAGCAGTGCTGTGTTGTCAGAAAGCTCATCTTCTAGCCGTGCTTGTTCTCTTCCTTTTTCAGCATGCCAGCCTTTTCTCACCAACTACATCGGCTGCCCAAGACCTTCTTGCCAGACTTGGTCCTGTGCTTTCAGGGTGGCTCGGGATCTGCATGTAACCCTTCCCAAATGCCTGAGGGACTGGAACTCAGTACTGATGTTGGATCAGGGCTTTACAAAATCATCCCACTGAATTCACGGAGACGCCTTAGTGCTTAGGGTGACTTGTAGCACTAATCTCTAATACTGCATTATCCTCTAAAGCATTTCCAGCCTCTCTTGTCCTAAGAAGAAAGAGCTATAGAGACGAATGAAGTTTTTTCTCATTTCCAAGTGCAGTCAATGCTGCAGGAGCACAGCAAAGGGTTGTTTGGCCTTCGGGGCGATGGGAAGCATGCCAGATGGCTGGGTGTCTGTCACTGTCCTCGGGAGTCCCAAGTTCCCTCTCAGTGGGCAGCGCTACCGACATCCAGCTGCTCAGGTGCACAGCTGTGTGCGGTCCCACATACATCGCTTTCTGTTTGAACACTGACACGGCCAGCATGCCAGCTGCCATAGCCTCCCCCTCAGGCAGACTAAACACATTCCTAAATCTTTTAATCTTGAATTTCAGTCTCCCTTCTTGCCACCCAGTTTGTCTTGCCCGTCTGAGTAAGCTTGTTCTGCTTTCCAGAAAACACGCAGCGAGATGAAACTGGGCAGGCTGAAATACCAAATCCTTTCTAAGTTCTTTTGGAAAGTGAAAAAATCAGAACGTGTGTTTGAAAAGGATGGGGTAAGAATCACAACAGCCGCAGGTCAACAGCCGGCGCCCAGGCCCGCAGCGAGAGCCGCAGCTCGGGAACGCGCCTGCAGGTGGCTGCGCCGACCCGGGAGAAGCGGACGGCAGCGCTGCGGGAGCCGCCTGCGCTTTTAGACGGCTGAAGGGTGCGGCTGCCGGCGGGCTGGGACTTTTTTTAACCTGCAGTTCAGAGACGCGCAGTGACCGCCCTCTGAAGCTGTGTCGCAGGCGGGCAGCTCACCGGAGAC
>JAVJGI010000003.1:29377725-29389754 GCA_035590275.1 Ibycter americanus | reverse complement strand
CCCCCCCGCCCCCCCCGCCACCACCACCCCCCGCGTCACCCCCACCCGCCCCGCCCCCGCCACCCCTGCCTGGCCCGCTGGGTACGCTTGTGCCTGTGCTTAGCAGCCGGCTGCTGCTGCGGTCTCCCGCAGGCCCAGGTGCTGTCCAGCCCTTCCAAGGAATTTGCACTCACAGCTTGGAGAACGAAAGCAAGCCTTCTTCTTCAGGTACATCGTCGGCAAACAAACGCAGGCTTTAGACTGACCTTAGGACAACGCACACGTGCTACGTTATCAGGGCCTTGTGTAAGCATTTGCAGTTGGCTTACAAGCACGTGAGTTCTGCAGCAAATTGTCTCACTCATTTGTAAAAATAGAATATGTTGAGGTGCAGCGTGTGGTACTAGTGCAGTGTTTGGATGCACGGCTCAGCTGGCACTGGTGCCAACAGCTTCCCATAGCACTGGGGTCTTGGGAGAGCGCTTCCATGGTCGCTTGGCACGGGTCGTGGTATCGCCACAGCTCTCGCTTCTGCCTGCGGTGCGGCCAGCACTGCGGCGTGGGTGGAGGCGAGCTCCTGTCCCAACAGCAAACGTAGCCCGACACCGGCACAGACGCAGTCAGGAACCACCTCAGTTGTGTCTGTACTCTTGCTATAAATTCCTCAGTGCCTAAAAGTTTTTGCGTTTTTCTTTGTGGTTAAAGTGGAAATTGTTTTTAGGAATTAGAATTTAGGAAACTATATTCAACATGTAGTATGTATGTTGAACTGTCAACAACATACTATACCAACTCAATGCGTGGCCTTGTGCAGTTAATGGCTGCCAGGCGGTGTTGGAGGACAGCTGAGAGGGGCTGTTGGGTGCCTGCTGTTTGCTGTAGCCTGGCTGGGCAGTGGGAGGGCTCCCCGTGGCAGCAAGGTCTGCCTGCTGCAGCTCCCTTCTTGTGGCCGGCTCCTGGGCACTTTTCCCCAGGTACCTTCACCATCCGTTTCAAAGTCAGGTTGCTTTGTTGGTGGTCAGGAGTTTTGTTAAGAAAACCAGGCTGGCCTTGGTAACTTTTTTCCTGAATGTTTTGAGGAACTTTCACACATTTACTGACGTACTGCCGCTTCCCTTAGCAAGCTGCTGGTGCCCTGCAAGCCTCTCCTGCCTCTGACCCTTGGATGTCACCCTTGGGAAGCTGCACCAGCTGCATTGCACCCAGCTGTATAGGGAAGAAAACCTGAAACACTTTGATCCAGTGCTGGAATGAATGTCACCTGTTCACTCACTGATCTGAAGAGGAAACACAGCACTTTTTGGCAGCACCAGCTCAGGTATTCCTTATCCTAAATTCAGTTTCAGTCAGAAAAGACACCAGGTGTTGGTTTTTTGGGTTTTTTTTTTGCTATGAGATAAAACAAAAGTTTGCCATTCCCTTAAAACTGAATGCTGTGGAAAGACCTAATGCAATAATGTGTGTTAACCTACCTCATGTGGGTTATAGACAACACAGCAGGATTAATGCAATTAATTAATCCAATAATCAAAGACACACTGAATTTTGTTTTACACAAAAAATCTCTTATGTCCCAACTGTCAGTAAGAAAAATTATCTTCCACTATAAATGTTGCTGAAATGCGGGGAAATGCATCGAATCCTTAGGAATTCTTGCTTAACAAGTTCTGCTGAAAGTACAGGTGTTAACGCCTGTCAGAGCCTGAGCATGACTTTGATCCTGCTTAAGCATGAGTAAATTAGTGCACTCTGCTGATGCCCCTGGATTTCTGCCAGCACGTTGTAAATGAGATCAAATGTAGGATCTTTATAGGAACTGGACATGACAAGATTAGAGTTATTCCTTGGAAGTTTGGGGTTTTTTTTTTCTGTGGTCACTTCCAAATTCTCAAGGCTGGAACAAGCTTCCCTTTCTTTATGTGGTCCTGGTCATTCTCTCGTGTGCTTTTCTGGGGACTGCTACCAGGTGCTGGGTGATGTTTGCGTAGGACTCTAAAGAGCTCTTCCTTGGAGGAATGCATTTAGGACTGTTCATCCTCCCTATGTGTTATATTTATTTACACCAAGCTTCACCTGTTTACATGTAGTTTTACAGGTAAAGTGAAGTGTATTTACTTCACTATCATAAAGTTTCCTACTGTTGAGTAACTCAGCGGACCGTACCACCTCACAACTCGTTGCCTCTTCCAAATGGCAAACATCTTAATATTCTGCAAAGCTGTATGTGGAACTAGTGTTTTTCTTGAGTGATTCAGACAGAAGGCTCTGGCTGCAGAGGGGAGCTGCCGGCAGATTCAGCTTCGATGGGTGCCAGACTGTGATTTCAATTTGCGTGTGTCAGGCTGTCACGGTTGCCCCTGGGCCTCAAATCCCCACCCGGTTCTCCTGCTCGTGTTGTAAGGTGGCCCTCTCCAGCAACAGGGCGCGGGCGCCTGTTGTGGTGGCGCGGGCAAGCATGCCTGCCGCTTGCCTGGGTGAGCTGGCCCGTGCCGTGCCAGGGGAACCCAGCAGATCTAGCAAGGCAGAGGGCGGAAAGTAACCGGGAAGCAACAGCTACTGCCACGCACACGGACGTTAGCACAGGATGCTACGCAGTGTAGTTTTTGCAAAATATTTATTACAAAATAAAAGTAATTATGGCAACAAAACTTAAATAGCAAATGACGCGACACTGGCCATAAAGCTCTTGCTATATTATTAGTCTTTTACAATAATCAATAGTCAAGTATTACTTGTCTCCAAGGGAAGCTGCATGTGGACAGCCTGAGTGTATTTCTATATTGTTTGCTCTAGCTGTTTGAGATACCTTGGGTATGTGCCTCCTGCTTTCACCTGTACCCAGCTGTGAGTGCTCGTGCCATGTGCTGGGCTCACTGATCCCCCTAAAATGGAGAGGAGCTGGCAGTTCCCATGCTCTGTGAAACTACCATGTATCACCCCAGCCCCTCCTCCCCTTTTTTTCTCTTAAAAACACAGCAAACGATCCAGTGCCCATCCCTTTTTAATAAGGCAGCAGGAAACAGAGTATCAACACTGAAGTACCTATTGTTCCCCTTTGAGTCACAACTTCTCATTGAGAGGTTGCTTGGATTTATTTCCTTTCCCACCTACTAAAAACTGTTATTAAAGCTCACCAGTGAGAGAGCAAGTCTGTGTTCCTGCTGAAAGGGTTTTTAGGTGCGCTCCAAACAGGAATGCAGTCCTTCAAGTCTCTTAAGCCACATGTCTAATGGAAGCACTCTTTAAATAACAGATGGTTAAATTAAAAAAGGTAACTGTGTGTGTGTAATCTTCCTAAGGCACCCAAGAATTTAAAAAGACCTTTTCCCATTTGCATTACTTACAGGACGCTCTTGTTCCTCTTCTCTCCGAAGTTAAAGATGTTGGCTAGTTAGGAACCTTAGCATACACACGATGACATAATTGAGTATCATTAAAAAAAACTGAACAAAAAGAAAACCCATGGTGAATGTAAAGCACTATGTCCAGACAGCCTAGGTTTTGCTAGCTATGCAAATACATCACGGACAACATGTAGAAATAGTCACGTTAATGCCGAGGTTTCCGTTGTCAGCAAAAAGGTGTGCTATAGCCGTATCAAAAACGAGGCAGTCGCTGTTCAGAATGGCTGCAGCCACCCCGTCGTGGATGGAGCGGGGCGTTGCCTCCCAGGTCAGCCGGCGGCGGTTGCCATTCAGCTCCAGTCTGTATGCAAAGTTCTCCGCTTGCTTACGGGTGCCGATGAGCAGCACAATGGCAAAAAACTGCTGGTGACCTTCATATTTCTCTTGTTTCTCCAGCACCAGCATGAAGTGGTGACCGAAGCACGACTGCATCATCACCCAGTCAACTGCTCCAGGAAGGTTAATGTCTGTGGCAAGAAAAACGATGTCTTCTCCCTGAAGGGTGGTAATGCTTTTGTGGGCATGCATGAGGTGAGACATCACGGCTTCCAAGGATCCCTGCCATTTACAGGAGGCACCAGGGCATGGGCAGGAGTAGGGACGATACTCACAGATGTCTTCGTGTTCTGGCTTTTCTGTGTGATGGAGTGTCAGAGAGCAGCCTGTTGTGGCATACTGGAAAAAGACCAAATACAAGCCATCAGGAAAGGCACCAGCACTAGTGTCCACTGCTCCCACCTGTCAACTGGAAACTGGTGATCAACCAGAACTCTTGTTCTCATAGCAAATTTTACATTAGATACTTCGGTTCAGCCCTGGATTCAGAGCTGAGCTTTACATATTTTTGTTTCCACTTAAAAATGGATTCTTCTTGTCTTTTGTAGTTGGTTTTTTTTTTTCCTAATGCAAGCATTTAGATAAAATGGATTGTAAGGCTGAGTTGTAGTTACATTTGCTGTTGTAGTTAGATCTGATCAGATCACTTGAAGTAGTCCTGGTTTGGATTTTTCTTTTCTTTAAAAAGAACAAAGGATTCTAGTTTCAGCAAACAGCTACTAGTGTGATGTATTTTTAATAGATGTACCTTATTACCATCACAGAGCAAAAGCACTCTCATTAAATTCAAATGCATATTCTCCACAGCTTTTTTTAAACACTGGAACAGTTTCAACACTGCAATTGTGAGAAGTGGAAAGCGGGAGGATGATTTTTCACTGGGCAGAAAGCTAGCACACAAGTAAGTACCATCTAACTTCTCTCAATGTCATTGGGCAGCTCAGGGGGTTAATTTCCTTTAAACATCCAGGGTCGCTTTTCGTTTTTCTGCAGTCAGTTCAGTTGCCCACACTGACCGTACTGCTTTCATGCTACCTACATAGAGGGAAAAAAAGTCTCTCCTGTTCTCCCGAAGAGCACAGCTCCCCCAGTCTGTAGGTATCTGTAGCAATATCAGCACTGCTGTTAACGCTACCACACAGGTTACATGCATGCGTGGCTGCTTATGGGTGCTATGACGCTTCCTTGAGGACAGATACAACCAAGGCATTGTCCTGGTTTCAGCATAAATTATTATTTCTGGGCTAATATGTGTGCAAGAAGTTTCAGCTGAAAGGGTTAAATGCCCAAGATGCAAATCACCCATGCTGTGAACATGGCACTAGAAATACTGGGACAGAAACTCGACCTTGTGCTTCTAGAGGAGCTAGTTTTATAAGCCATACAGAGTTAAGGTGAGTTTTCACTTACTATGGCTGCCCCTTCTGCTTAATCCTCTGCTAATGGCTTAATTGCAGGGTGCTGAAGAGGAACAAAGGGGTCCTCCTGCCCCAGGCAGAAACCCCATCACAGCAAACACATGGTCTGCCATGCCTGCTGCCCTACCGCTAATGCAGGGACCCAGGTACCCCTGTGCTTCCAGCCCCACTGGCCTGCTGGCCTTTCCCATGTTCGTACCCCCGTTAGCACTTCAGTCGTGCAAGGTGTTGAAAAGCAGCTCCGGGTCTGAACCTCATTAACAAAAATAAGAATATATAAGCTGCTGATGGGGCAAAACCAGATGTCTATGTGTAAGTGACCAGCAGTGACTACAGAAGCGAGAGCATAAAACCAATGACAAGCAAATAGTGGTGACTTTTGCCCTTTACTGGGAGAAGTACCTGCTCTGGCGTGCTCCCAAACCCATCGCTGCGGGTTTCATGTGGTAAGGAGCCCTACTAATGATGGGAGACCATGAACAGCAAAAACTGACTTGCTGTCTTCATGCTGCTTGGCGAATGTCATTAAAAAGCCTGCTTCATCTCTCCCCATGTACAGGTTATATGATACCTCTGAGCTACTTGACCCGTTGCAACTTTTCCACCTCTACCGCATCCTTGAGATGGGGAGCCAGGGCTGCGCACGGTGTTAGCAGTGCAAGCGTGCCACTAGTGCCTGGCCTGGCATGACTGGTTTCTGCTTTTTCATTGCCCTTCTCATCATTTCTAGTATTTCATGCTGGAAAGTATTATGTACTTGTTTTCATAGTTGTTTGTTTAGCACTGTATTCTCTTTCCTAAGAGGAACAGTCAGCTCAGAGGTCATCACCATATACATGACTTAGCATGCCATGTTCTTGCCACATATGTCACTCCGCATGTGCTGCTCTGAACCTCACTTTGACAGGATAACTGTCTGAGTGTCCCAAAGCATTTGGAAACCATCAGTTAAGCTTGAAAGTGCTCAGCAGAGGCAGACCAGTATTATCAACCCTGCAAATGAAGGCAGGCAGGGATGCAGGATGAAAAGTAACTTGTCTGAAGCCACATGGGAAATCAGTGCAGAGCTGGGAACAGTCCAAATCCCTCCTGCTCTACCCAGCAGACTCTCCCTCTAGTATGCAAGTAGCTTGAGATACAAACAATGCTTTTGGAAAGAAGAGGCCTATCTGCTCCTGTATGTGTGTCAGCAATGTTCAGGGAGCCGATGAGGACCGACACCCTCTCGTGCTTCTCCCTCCTCCAGAGCTTTGGAAAACACCTGTCCCTGCTTTCAAGATCCCTCCAGCCTGTGGAAGCATTCACAGAAGCTTGGGTACAGATGCTCAGCCCAGTCTAGCAGTGATCCTAGCGAGCTCTCCTGGAGATGCACAGCGAGGTCCAGCCCAGAAAACCGTAAGTCTCTGTGCTTTCCAGAGCCTTGCGCTGGTGAGGAACCTGGCTCAGGCCACAGCTGGGGACCCGGCAGAGTGCGTTTATAAACTGCTCTGCCAGCAGTGCTGGGTCTGCTGTTGCGACTCACCTGGGAAAGGACCAGTGAACATTGTGTTGTTTCATACTGAGCGTGCAAGCTCTATCCACATGTGCAGGTAGGGTGATGTAAGCAGACCCCTGTGTGTAATGGATGTCTGTTCAATTAAAACCAAAATAAACTGCGTTTTTATCAGAAAAAAACCCCACTGCTTTGTTAAGAGTCTACTATGTCTTGGAAATAGGAAGTGTGACCTTATTTAGCTTTAGTATATTTACTTAAAATCTTTAAAATGACATCATTTTTTTAAAATGAAAGAAAAGCTCTGCAGAGGCAGCACTGGACAATACACAGGGGTAAGTTTGTATACAATAACAACATGAATGTGCAATTTCTGTTTGCAAGTTGTTTGCTTACATGGGAAACCTGTCATGCTTTCCCTTGAACTGATGGTTTAGCAGCAGTGGTCTATGGACATAGAGTGGTTTTGCCTACCTCCTACCACCTGTCTAAAGAAAATTAAAGAAAGTGATTAATCTGGTATTATTTAAGACTTGTTAGTTTATATACAGTCTCACTACGCCTGCCACTTCTAAAATACAAAGCGTTGGTTGTGAGGTGCAGCAAGACTTTTACACAAAGCAAAGTGTAAGAGTACAGTGCAATGAATTTACTGGATTCACTTTTCTTCAAAAGGACCAGAACTATTTGGAGACTCAGAAACATGGCAGCATCTCCACTTTGAGAAGGCTGCGTCTGAGGATCCTGGAAGACTCCCTTTACATAAGATAACCTGCCCTAGCTTCCAAGCAGAACATCACCGCTCCTAGGAAAGCTGGTAAGATGGGGTTTCAATCTCCTGAAAAATCAAGCCCCATGTGCTTATTGTTAGGTTGATGTAATCACAGCTGTGAGAACTCATTGGTGTACCTATGCAGGAGGTTTTTTGGGGGCGTGGTGGTGGGTTTTTGTGGGTTTTTTCTTTTGTGTTTGGATTTTTTTTTTCCCCCTATGATACATTGCTGAATGCCATCCATATAGCTGCCTAACCGGGCTGCTATCGGTATGTAAACAAACACTGAATTTGCTATTGGATATTCTTTCCTCAGTACTGGGCTAGTTTTTGCCTATGTATGTTGGAGGTAAGTTCTGCTATAAACTGAAATGCAAGCAGGAACTGCCTATAGTATTACAGAGAGCAGATGAGGAGTGCTGGTCCCACATAATTTCCATGGCCATGCCAAGATCACTGAAGCATGAACATCTTTGTTTGTCAAGTCCCACCACAAAAGGCTAGCAAAACAGAGCAGGGCACAGATCTCAGCTAATAGTCGTGGTTACATGAGGACTGCAGTTCTGTCGATGACAACAGAGAACACAATGCTTGCTTGTTTTCTCATGGACTTTGGATGAAGTGGTTAAATCGAGAAATGCCTTTCCCACCCTACACTGCTGCTCAGTTAGCCAGGTCACAGTTCCAAGTTCAGCAGCTAATGATCACAGCGTGCCTCACGCAACTGCTGTGAAAATGGATTCTGGTGTCTGCTGAGGAAGCTTCCAACTCACAGGATTTATTTTCTTTCATAGCCAGTACTGGACAAACCCCCCGAAGTTACAGAAGAACCTATATCGAAATTAAGTCAGCTTCATAACTAGAGAGCACCTTTATATTACTTCCCACTTGCACTTACTTAAAAGATCAAAGAAAGCAACTAATTCCTTTTAGTACTCGTTAACTGGGAGTTTGACTGTTTGTGATGCGCATTTTATCTTCTGTAGATTGCTGAGAGCACTATAAGGCATTTTATATTTTTAGTAATTTTACTGTGACTTTAAGATTTAAATCCTCCTATATTTTTTCCAGATGCCCTGTAAAGTGCAGAGATGCAATAACTGTAATTCTTTCTGAAAGCATTTTAAGAAGAACAACTCTTAAAGCAGCTATAGCCATGGGCAATGCCAAATCCCCCTTTTTCTGTCGGTTGTGCTGTGTGTCAGTTCTACTTATTTTGAGTACCATTCACACTTGTCTCTAGAAGTGCAGGGACATCCTCCAGACAGACCACCATCTCTATTTGTTCCTTCACATTTTCTGGAGCTCTGACTTCCCCCCCCGCCCCCCTCCTCTCTCTGAAAGCTTACATCGGGTTCTCTTAACCTGGTGAAAACCACTGGCGAGCCAGACCGGGGCCAGGCCCTTGTGCGCAGTGAGCTGCTGTGTGTCGGCTGCAACACGGGGCGGTCCTCGCCGAAGCCCCTGGTGCTGCTGCAGCAGCCGATGGATGCCCACTGCTGAGGGGCATGGTGGGTCACCTCCCTGCTGGCTGCCTGTGACCGACAAGAATTACAGCCCTGACAGCGTGTTGCTGTTTCTGGGCCCTAGAAGTAAGAGTGAAAAGCACTAACGTGTGCTAATCTCACTTTGCAGCTCTTGGGAACAGTGAAAGCAAGCAGAGCAGGGATTGCTCATGGTAGAAAAAATCCACATAAAAGAGAGGGTGCGCACAGGAAGAGGAGCAGAGACTTATTTACACCTCTGCGAGGAGCTTCTGGGTGCCTGACGAGCGAGAGGCGGAGAGCTCAGGAGCGGAGCTGGTGCGGAGGGAGGATGCAAGCTCGCGCGCAGGTCATACCTCAGCACGGTCTGGGACACGGGCCTCTGAGCGCCATGATCGCGAGTCTATGCCAGGCAACTCAGAGGCGCACGTGTGACCGCGGCAGCGTGGCGCAGGGGAACTCCGTGTGCTGCCAGCAGCACCCCCCGGCTCCCCCGCCGCGCAGCTGGGGCCAGCTGCACTGCCCCAGGTGTCCCCTTCTACACGCCATGGCCCAGGGCTCCTGCCTGCACTAGCGTCTCACCAGGCAGCTGCGAGGTGTGGCACACCAGCCGCTGCTGGTTCAAAGTCACTGTCCAGCTCTCCCAGCTCTGAACTGGCTTGCAGGTGCTGTACCAAGCAGCCAAATCAAGCCCCAAGACGGCACAAGCCAAGTCTACAGCCTCCTGCCTGTTGGAACCTCTGATGTGCCAGCCAGCACAGAGCTGCACCTTGGGTTATTGCAGAGACCACCAGAACACCGCCAGCTCAGAGGCAAAGCTCTCCCAGTCCCACAACTATGACTGAGCTGCCCAATCACCAGCACTTGCTTCAGCCATTGCAAACCTCACCAGCATCCCTCTTTCTCCACACCACTGCTCTGAAGAGCACGATGTCAACCACAGGAGTAATACCTGGAGGAAGTTTTGAAGTGCTGTTTTCTTAACTGCTTGATTTGTGCTAGACACCTTATTATTATTCAGAGAATGCCCAACTGGAGAAGTGTTCAAGCTGATACACCTGAACCAGAACTTGCCCGACAGACACAGGAATCTCTATTCAGTTCTCCTAGGGGCATGGGGTAGGGGGTGTTCTTAGACAAGTTTCTCTTTGTTGGTGCTTACTCCTCTACCCATGGAGAAACCAGACCTCAAGGGTGAAGAAGCCAATCTCATCAATTAAGGGTCTAAGAAACCCTTCTGTTACCAAGTGAGTAAAGTAACATCTGACAGGTACATTAGGACCGTCTTTATCTTCTCCTCTTTACGGGAGTCTGTAGGCTTTTTCTTCCTTCTCCCACGCTTTGTTTACCTGCCATGCATGGGGATGAGCTGGTAGGAGTCCAGCCTAACGGTTCAACTGCTGGACAGACTGGCAGCCTGCGTGCAGCAGAGCTGCACCATGGTGCAATGAAGGGCCGCAAAGCCTGTGCTCCAGGGACCTGCTCCAGCCTGGATGCATCCAGTTTGCTTATGACAAGCAGGGAATACCAGCCGTCACAGATGAGACCAACTCCATGCACTTGTTGCTGTGTTCAGCAGAGGGGACCTGCATCCCACCACCACAATCCATCTGTTATTGCCACCATGTGGTTAACTCCCGTTCAAGGGTGAGCAGTGAAACAGCCCCACACTCCGCCAGTTGCCAACAGCCCCCCCATCCTGTGACCCAGCCAGCCCCCTGAGGCGGTCGGGGCTCTCGCCACCAACCGCGCTGCGCTGTGGGAATTGACACAGACTATTTGTTCTGCAGGTGCCATTACTCCCTGTGCATCCTTAACGACGTTCCTGCGGGCTGGCCGGGGAAAGCTGCTGCTAGGGACTGGCGTTTCCAGGCAGAGGTGGCGAGTGCCTGCGCGCAGCTCTCACTGGGAAGCTTGCCATGTGCCACCGGAGCCCAGCAGTGCCCACTCCAGCTCCATCGGTCCCACTGCCAGCAGGGCCACGGCTCTCCACGTCACCACAGACAGGGCTGTATTTTAAAACTTTCTTCTCATATTCCATCTCAGCGACGGCTCCAGCAGTTCCTGTATCTGTCCCTCCATCGCTTCAGCCTGTGGTTTTGAAGTGCTTTTGATATTACGGAGGTATGAGCATTGAGGCGCTCCAGGAAGGCATAAAAAGGACCCGCTCAGCATTGCCTGCCTGTACATTATCTGCCATCCTGGTCAATGTCTATTAAGAAGGAACTTTAGAGCAGTTCACCTAGTTCTTTTAAGTAGAAAGCCAACTTAGAAAAATGAGACTTAAATGTTTAATCTGAATACTGGGAATAGTGCCAATACAGAACAGGCTTGAGTGGGGGGAAGAGTAATTCAGGTGTAATTACCGACCTGACAGCTTACCAGCCCCTGCCCCTTCTGAAGGAGGGCTGCAGAGAACTAACAGGAGAGACACCAACAGAATTTCTGCTACCTCAATAAAACACTTTGTTAAGACTGAACATCATCAGCATAGGTTAAAATAACTGGGGGGGGGGAAGTCTAGCCTTTGTATCTACCAGTTGTGCCAAATACGAGGACAAAATTTAGTGCAGGATTTTCACTGAATTAGGAAGAATCATTAGAAGTCTGGCAGCACTCCCATCATCTCATTTTACTTCAGAAACCTGCAGAACTATTGAACAGGCTAATGGAGGGCAGCAAGCGCCTCCTTTTCTGTTCTGTGTTTATGTTGGGGAAGGGGGGAAAGGGGACACGGACCAGCAGAAGAGGAGGGCTCCGCAGGGCCACGGCTGTGCTGTCTGTGGCGGCTCTGGATGAGTCCCACGTGCTGTTGCAGGAGGAGACTCCTGGGTATCTGCGGCGTGGGCTCTGCCGTAAATGCCAAGAAATCGTTGCCTTTTGCGAGCTGCCCGGTGGAACCTGCGATTGCTTACCCTGGATGAACCTGAGAACCCCCCTTGAAGTCTTATCATAAGGCGCAAGATTTCCGTATCAAACCGGCAACGGAGGCGGGAGGTACGTCGGGAGGTCCCGCGTCAGGCTGCGCCCCCGGCCAGCGCAGATCACCCCTGCCCCTGCCCCTGCCCCTGCCCCAGCCGCCCGCCGTTACTTGTTGTTCTTTCGGGCCAGGAGAGGATCAGCGGCCCCCTGCCTCCCCCCTCC